>VYXB01002650.1:52812-104982 GCA_013397135.1 Pachyramphus minor
AACTATTGTGATTTTCTTAGAAGTCAGAGGAAAAGGAAAACATAGGTTTCAATCTGTAGGCAAGAGTTTTGTTAGATTAGCCTGTCTGACACATAGCTAATCTATGGCACATTAGAATATACAAATTGTGCTGCTGTTATTTTGTGTATCTATTCAAGTAGTATAGACTC
Organism: Pachyramphus minor; assembly: GCA_013397135.1. Taxonomy (NCBI): domain Eukaryota; kingdom Metazoa; phylum Chordata; class Aves; order Passeriformes; family Tyrannidae; genus Pachyramphus; species Pachyramphus minor. Next base: position 52,983 of record VYXB01002650.1, read on the forward strand.
CATTTAGAATGCATAAATACATAAATTTTATCTCAGAATTTTGCTTAATACTTTCAATTTTTATAGTATATACCTGTTATACCTGTATATTTGTTTTAGTAACAAATGTTTCAAATCATGTGTGAACATACATATGTGTATATATATATNCATTGTGTTGTTACAGTATTATTACCTAAGATGCATTTTATTAGAAGCTCTCTCTTCACATGGAATAATTCATGGGTTCTTTATTGCTTCCTCAGCTAAATGTAGCTTATTCTAGAAATGCTAATTTCCTCATCTATAAATAATTCCAGAAATGCTAGTTTCCTTGCTTAATGCCTGACTGGGCCTGGTTACACTACAGTGCAAATTTGGAGTCAGCGAGATCCACAACTAGACAAAATGGGACTTGCTGCTATTTGAAGAAAAATCTCGTTACAGTGTAAGCATGTCTGCTTGCTTAACGATCCTGACACAGAGATTAGTTGATTTTTCCTCTAGATTAATATTAAGCAGTCAAAACTAATTTTCCTGGTTCACTATTTATGTGGCATTTTTCCAAATTTATTGAGTAGAAGCTGTTTGCTGGATTATTTCTGAAAGCAATTATTCATCTGCTGGAACAGAAACTGAAGCTGTTTTTTAAATTTCAGCTGATTTTTACTGAACAAATGTGTCACGTGCTCTTGTGTTCCCTGGCCAGAAAAAAATCAGTCATATTTCTGGTACAAGTACTCCCAGCTATAAATAACAATTCTGTTTTCTAGTGTTCTCTAGTATGAATTTAAAATTCCCTGTTTTGGCAAATTATTCCTGCAATGAGGATATGCAATGCATATTCTGCAATGAGAGATGGCTGTGAATAGAAATGAAATGGATTTGAAAGAAAAGCAACATTAATGTTCCCTGAAATTATTTGTCAGTATTCACCTGCTTATAGACATAATGTTCTTCATTAGCCATTCATTTTTACTTGTCTTTTTAGTCCTTTAATGTAGGCACTTCACTAAGCTTTTCAGAACCACTTCAGTGTTTGAAATCATGAATAAAAAAATAAAAACTGCATCAAAATATTCCTACAGTTGTGCCTCCTTCCCAATGTGCTCTTTGAGGAGGGTATTTGGGGCATACTGTCATAGTCTATGCTTCTCTTGCCGCAGCACTGTGCTGTGAAAGCATGCGGGCTGTGGTGCCGAGGAGACTCTTGCAGGGATGTCATGAGGAAGTTGAGGGAAACCAGAGGCAATCTGTGTGTTGGAGGCTACTGGCACTACCGGAGAGAGCACCCAGGTTTTCCAGAACAGGATAATTTCCATTTTTTATTTGGTTTTGACTCCAATTCCCTGACAGTTTTTATTTTTTTTCTAATTTCTTTGTCAGGTAGAAACCCAAGTCTCCACTCACTCTGCTAACCTCATGTTATATTGCTGAGTTATCATTCTGACTCACTTTTCAACAAGTCTAGTTTGACCATTTTTTCTCCCTTACATAAAATTCTGATCTTGAATTCTTTACAGCAGAGACTGTTTTCTTCATCTGTCCGTAAAATGCCAGCACAGCTGTGTACTGATGTTCAGATAGATTTTTGTAGGGACTATCATAATGTAATTAAAACCTTCTATTAATAACTTGATTTACATTCCAATAGCTCGCTCACTGAGATATCACTGTAACCTTCAGGGTTGTTACTATTTGTTTTCTATTCCCCTTAGTGCCTAGAGACTAAAGAGAAGATCAGAGTTTTTTGAACACATGCAATGAAATTCATCTGAAGAAACGTAAATGTTTATGTCTGGGAAATGTTCAGACTCCTATAAAATTATCATAGTAAAATGATTGAGATTTCGCAGTTTGCCAGTTGTCAAAGTCAATACTGTTCATCTGCTGGTCTTTTTTTTTTTTTTTTTTTAAGAGTAACTTCTATCTGCTTTTCGTAAGAACATTTACTTCAGTTATTTCTGAAAGAAAACTGTTAAATGAAATGAAAAGTAAGTAGTGTAATCACTGAGTTTTTAAAGTAATGATACTCTATTTCAAAACAATTTTTCACTGAGATTCTAATTTTTACTTTTTTTGTCCTGTGTTGCTAATAGCAATCCAATATTATGTTTAGCAAGTCTAACTCTTCTGATTATGAATAATAGTGGACTACGAATATTAGAAAACAGCTCTTTCCATGTCCTGAGCACTCTGTCTCCAATTTAAGCAAAAATATTTATTTAAGATGCAAGAATGCCACAGGTTATACCACATCACAGTAATCTTTATTTTTATCTCTATTTCTTTCTCAATAAATTAAAACATATGATATATGTTTTTGAACTGAGCTGAGCATTAGGCTGTTCTTTTCTTTGGAAGAAAGGAACTTGGGGTGCTGGTTGACTGTTGACTGAACATGAGCCAGCAGAGTGCCCAGGTGGCCAAGAAGGCCAGTGGCATCCTGGCCTGGATCAGGACCAGTGTGGCCAGTGGGACCAGGGCAGTGACTGTCTCCCTGTACTGGGCACTGTGGTAAGGCCATACCTCGAGTCCTGTGTCCAGTTTTGGGCCCCTCGCTACAAGAAGGAGAGTGTGCTGGAGCATGTCCAGAGAAGGGCAAGAAAGCTGGTGAAAACATGACTGATGAGGAACAGCTGAGGGAGCTGGGTTTGTTTAGTCTTGAGAAGAGGAGGCTCGTGGGGGAACCTCATTGCTCTCTACAATTGAGTGAAAACAGGTTGTACTGAGGTGAGGGTTGGTCTCTTCTGCCTTGCCTGCAGTGAGAGGACAAGAGGAAATGACCTTAAAATGAGATAGTGGAGATTCAGATTAGATGTTAGAAAAAAAATCAGTTAGGTTGCCTGAGGTGTTGATGAAGTCCTTGGAGGTGTTTAGGATCTGGATCTGGTGCTGGGTGATGCAGTTTAGTGGTTTAAGGATTACAGTGATGGTGCTGTGTGGGGTGGATAGTTGGACTGGATGATCTTGAAGCTCTTTTCCAACCTTGATGATTCTGTTATTCTTTGACTACCTCACCCGAGATCTTTCCTCTGATATAATAGCTCAGTGTTCATCATCTTGGATATGAAGGTAAGGAGTTTTTCTAACTTTGTGTACCATTTTAGACTGAAATAGAAATTATCTTGTTATTTTCTGGCTCATTTTTATAGTGTATTTCTGCAGTTCTTCAAGATGGTCCTTGTCCTTATTACGCTAAATAATTATTATCAGCAAACATTTTTGCCCCCCTTTCCAGGTGGTTCATGAGCATGGGGACAAGCACAGTGCCAGCAGAGGTGGTGGCCCATCTGCAGTACCAGAACTGAGTATTTTTCTCACAAGAAGTTCCTGGTGTGGTGGGTAACCGTCTCCTGACCCAGGGACTATGCTTAAAATTTTGCACGTGTTAGTTCCATTCAGCTTCAAGACACTGAAGCAAAAGCTGGGCATGTGTGTTAAGCATTTGGTTACTTAGATGTTAGGTTTGAGCCTGATCCCTCAAAAATTTGTTCTTTGTTAAGGTAAGACCATATAGCACTTTGCAGGACATAGCTAAATGTTTTAAACATGGTGTAAGTTGTTTTCTTTTTCATACTGCAACTTTTTTTTTCCTGTTTAAAGATATTAAACTTGAAAACTGCACTAATAATCTGTAGAATTTAGCATGTGCATATTGCTTTGCCTAAGCAGAACTTAAGTGTTGCTTTATTTTGATCTCATCTGTTCAGAGTATAGTTAGATTTAGCCAATAGTTGTTAAAATTAAGTTGTTGTTTATCTTCATTCAACATTGCCTCAGGCTTTATGAAGAACATAATACTGTAGTTACATATGCCTTAATGTTTTAGAAGGCAAGCCATTAATGGCATATTTATGAAAGTGCATTTTAAACCACAACCAATATTTTTACAGGACAAGTAAAGAGATTTGTTTAATCTGCCCTATTTTTAAAGTGATATTGCCATGTGACATGGGGTATTACTGTGAGAGAACTAGATAAACACATTAGAGTAATTAACCTTCCTGGAAAGAGAGAGCTTCTGAGACTTGAACATAATATTCTAAAAAATAGTTATGGTTGATTTATCAACATCTGCTGGATAAAGACAAATGATCTCACTATATTTTCTTTTTAGAATATTGGAATTATTTCAATTGGAGACAAGTGAATTGAAATCAAATGAAATCAAGGGAGCTGAGCTTTTGCACTAAGACTGAATCTAGGAAATTTTTTCCCTCTTATACTTTTCATTAGCTCCATTACAAAGGAATAAGCTTTGAACAACTGAATATCAGAATTCAGCCTTAGTGAAAAGAGAGCATGAGAATATTGTGCAGTTGTTTAATTTGTAATATGGCACTTAGGACATTTCTGCTTCTTCTTGTACTGTAATAGTTTAGCTCGTTAGAGCATTTCTGATTCAACAATACCTTGACATGAAGTGGTTAACATTTTCAAAGGGCTTCTTGGTCAAATTTTTTTAATTTAGTATTTTGAATTATGATTGCAAAGTATTTAAAATTATTTGCTTTCCTCTACCACTTAAATCTGTCCCTTCATTCATTTCCCCTTCTTCAAAGACTGAAAATACTTAAAACTCTCTTGCCACTTTTATAGTTGTTCCAACTTTCCTCAAACTGATTGATTTGAAGCAATGTTCTTGATGCCCATTTAAAAAAAAAGTGCTATACATATGAGTGTGTTTTATTTGGAATGTGAAACTGTAACAGGTATTTCAGTAATTAGACCAAAACATTTTCTTCTGATATTCTCAATGTGCTTCAAGACACAGGTACCAGTCAGAATTTAGTCTTCTCGCTCAGAACGCTCCCCAGTTCCTCAGAAAGTTTCTCAGGGTCTGCAGAGATTTTCCAGCTTCAATGTCTCATTAATATACATCTCCATCAAAGCTAAATAAACTTCTGATGAAAACTGAACTTGAAACTTGCTGATATGGCCTCACTGCTGCTTCTCTGGGTGTGAATGCCATTTTTCTGTTAAAACTGTGCCTGTAATCTAGCTGAGTGGGAAATAACCCTCCAGTGAAAAGTGAAAAAAGAACTCAACATGAGATAGTGTATGACAAATTGAGATGATATTTTTTTTCAAAATAAAAAAATAATGTCTTAAATTTGTGTTTATTAATTCAGTTTTGGAGGGTTGTTTGATATTTTTTTTTAAGATGAAGAAAAATACCACAATATTATCTTCAGCTTGAGGAGTTGCTCTAGATTTTATGGAGATATAATATTGTGGACTATTGATAAGCCAGAGTAACCTTTTTTTTTTTGCTGTCAGTGCAGCAAGACAGCTAGGTAGCTTTTGAAACACATTAATACCAATTGCTAAAATTGCTAATAATTACAGCAACTAGTCCTGGGGTTTTTTGGTCTCAGAAACACCTGGTAAAATGTGTCATCGTGTACCTGAAAGTTACGTACAGTATACACAAACACACTCTTTTCTTGCATTTAAGTGGAAAATAAAGACTCAAAAGGAGTTGATTAAAAAAAAAAAGGAAGTCTTCCTTCTCAAATAGCATAGCTAGAGACTTTGCTCATATTTTATTTTGCATATGCAAATAGTCTTGAATTGATGAATAAAAATTTTAATCATCCCTACACTGAATCTGTCAAATGAATGACACCTTCAAATGCAAAATGACTACTAGAATGTAATTGAATTTGTTTCATTTTGGGCTACATGAGTTACAGTGAAAACAAGCATGAGGAAGATCCTCAGTGTGAGGTTGTAATGTTTCTCAATGATGTTAAGGATGCCACAGTTAGGCTTAAAGCACATTTGAGATGGTGATTGCAGCTGATTCTTTCTGGCAAAAAATTGATATTAGACTCAGGCTTGACAGAGCAATATTTAAGAATTTTGACCTAACGTGTAGTACACACTGCTCTGTCAACCTTACCTGGAGAAAATAAGTGCAAAAAATAAACACCACTTCAGTCATATTTGGAAGTAATTCTTTCATTCTTTGCTCAAAAAATATTTTCAGAATTTTTATCTGAGTAAAGGGCTATCATTTTTCTTAGATATGGTCAAGAGCAATGCTTTTCTAATTCCAGTTCAAACTTAGAACTAAGACAGTTTTTACCCAGTCCAATTCAAAGTGTCACTGTAAATGTATGGCAAACTATTCCTCTCTGGCTGTTCTCTCTGGCAGTTTGCCTCTGAGCATGATCTTGGAGACACACAGCAAGCTCCAAAGGGTCATTTCCCGCTGGGTTTCATAACAGCTGGTACATTCTGAACAGTTAACATACAAGTGTTTTACAAATATGAAAGTAAAGGATGCCAGGAATAATGGATGCACTCTCTCAGTGTGTTCATTGCAACAAACCAACCTGAAAACCATAAACCTGCAGCCATTCTGCTGAGTCTCTTGCTGGTCAATTTCTGCTCCTAGCGCAAGCTGAGGAACTCAGTTGGCAATCATAGCTTCAAGAAGAGTATTCTCTGCAAAAGGGGTTAATTGAGCACAAATGTTTTCTCTGCTTTGCTCTTGACACTTGTTTCATCAGCTTATAGGAGTAAATATTTATTATAATCTCTACATTTATGGATCTTTGCTTCACTTCTCTCCAAAAATATGTTCCTTTTTTGTGGGGATAAGCGGTGGGTCTGCAGACTTCTTAACAGAGGACATTGTTTTTGACAATGTGAGACCATACCCATGAGAATAGGGAAGTCACGTAGGCCAGCTAATGATAAACAAGTTTTGAGAAAGTTAGAAATCTACAAGGACAAGGTATTTATTTTTGCAATGCTAACTGCTGCTATACTGGCGCAAGATGTAGATTGCCAATGTTACTATGTTGCAAACTGTTAAGCTCCAATGAAAATCAAAGCTTTGTAAGACATAGATATAAAAAGGGCTCTCTTTTTAATAAAGGGGGCTTTTTTCTTCTGAAGAAAAATGTGTGTGTCTGTGTGTTGCTTTCCTGGCCATCACAACAACACCTTTTCAGTTGTGTGTGTTCATAAGCTATGGTTTCACCTCTAATATTTTTAGTTGCCAGTGTTTATACAGTTCTGATCTTTCAACTGCTGAATCTCTTAATTTTGAAATGTGGTGCTCCTCTATTGACTGGGTCTTTGTGCATTGCAAGATGTGCTTAAACTTCTCCTTCATCTGTTTAATCTTGCCATTTATAAGACACAGGTTAATGCAATGATATGTTGGTATTGCTAGGAAAAGTTCATGCTAGGCACTGCCTGCCTGGGCAGCAGCTCTGTGGAAATGACCCTGAGGTACAGTGAGCTGCACAGGAGCCACCCCAGGGGAGGCAGGAATGAAAGCCAGTAACATCTGGTGCTTAGGGGTAAGGGCACAACTAGGAGATGGAGGGAAGTAGTCTTTTCCCTCTATTTAAAGCTATGAGACTGAATCTAGAGTGCTGGGTCTAACTTTGGGTTCTCCAGTACCAGACAGATGTTGTCATATTGGAGCAACAGCAGAGGATGGCCATGAAGATGCTTAAGGGAAAATGTAAAGAGCTGGTTTTAAAGAAACAGCTGACACACCATGGCTTATTCAAAGCTTTGTGGGACATGATTTCTGTCTACAACTGCCTAACTTTTGGCAGTCTTCGGGGAGATGGAGCTAGACCTTCCTCAGGTGTGCCAAATAAGAGGAGGTTTAGTTGGAAACAAATTGCAATAACAAACCTGGATTGCATATCACAGAGTCGTACAATCCTCTATGTTTGGAAAACATCAAGTCCATCTGTTGACCATAAATCTTGCTTTCAGTGCAAGCCCAATTTAATAAAACTTGCTGTTTCCTCCAGGGAAAGAGAAGACATTGCTTTCAAAGGTACAGGACAAATACTTGCACAAACCATGATATCCTGAGACCAAATGAAAAAAAAAGAAAAAAAAAAAGAAGGAAAACCAACTGCTTTGATCTCCTGTATCTGAATCCAAAGGTTGCAAAATACTAATGCTTACACTGTAGAGAGATTCAGATCAAAAATATCCATGACAGAATGGAGATACTTCTCAGAAGTGACATGCTTGATGTCTTTTTACCATGAGAGTGGTGAAATACTGGAACAGGGTCCCAAGAAGCTTGTGGTATCTCCATCCCTAGAGGTGTTCAGAACTTCACTGAATATGGACCTGAGTAACCTGATGGAAGGTGACCTTTCTTTGAGAAATGAGTTAGACCAGACAGCCTCTTGAAGAATTTTCCAACTGATTTGATTTTAATTACTTCATTTTTCGTGTATAGGCTATTAGAATATTCCCACAATTTCACCTATTTAGAGTCTTAAAATCCAGTTAAATTTGTCCTGGCAAGAATCTTGCTTATGCATCTTTATCCAATTTAAAATTAAAAAATGTTTTTTGCTATCAGACTAATAGCAATTCATATTCACTAATGCAACACATGACATTATGGCAGATGATGTAATTTGGACTTCTTGTCCCTGCTTGCAAACTCACAAAGCAATATTATTTGTTACATTTCTTGTATCTTTTCAAGTGAGATAAGCATAATTTTTTATTCTAAATTGGTCACCACAACTGTGTGTGCAGTTGTGTGGTTTTGGATAGAATTCAATTTTGCATTCCAGAGTCCTTTCTCTCTTATTCCCTTGGATTCTTTGAAATGTTATTTATGTCAGAACACTGCCCACATATCACAAGTCTTCTCTCCCCCAGTCCTTCAAAAATATGCTGAACTCCTTCACCTTTAAACTAACCATAACGCTCTTTATGTTCCCATTCCTTTTGCATTCTCTTTAAAAGAGTGTATTGATCTCATTTCATTTTTTTTTATGCTGAGTGCAGTGTATTGCAAATGCCTCTTGTACAGCTTTATTTTGGCCTCTTCTTCCTGAGTTAATTTAAAAACACAAGAAGCGTTTTCATGATCAGAAATGGCTATTGACAAGTATTTTTCTGTCTATCTTAACTTTTTCTGGTGCCTGTTGCAGTTAGTGGTACTTTTAAAGAGAAATTGTTTTGGTAATTTTCTGAAGCCAATGTTGAAAATGGATACAGCTCAAAATGACCAACTCAATCAGTATCCGTCATAGTACCTACTAGCCTGTAGGACTCCTGAGGTGCAAGTAGTCCGTTGTTTCTTTGTCATCACAGGTGCAAGAAGGATAACACGAGGATAATGAAACACGTCCTCAGTATGCAAAAACATGAGACAGGAACCGTATATTAAAACCAAAGTATATTTAAATTCAAGGAATTTAAAAGGAAAGGAATGTAAAGGAAAGATGAGTGAAGCTGTTATTTTGATTTGCAAGTTCAGCTCAAAACCAATCTGTCGTATACCAACTGAATAACCCAATACTGGGCTGTTAATATTCCAGGCTCATCTACTCTATATGGTTGTAATTTTTTTTAATGCTTGTTGTGGGATTTTGTTGGTTTTGGTTTTTTCCTACCCAAATACGTATTTGTGTAGAAATTGCAATATAAAGTTAAAGCTTTTTTTCAGATCTCAACATTTTTCATTAAATGTAATATTCTTCATCATTGTTTTGGCTACACCAAATTTCTAGGTACACCAGATCTTTACTAGTCCATCCTATAGTCCTACTTGATAATTAATCACTTTAACACATTTTCCTCAGATTTCTCTTTATGGGAGGGCTGTACTGGTTCTGCGATCATGTGCCAATTCACTTCTAGTGAATGATAAACTTCTTTTTCATATTCTCTACATGTTCATCATGTGGGTCTTGGCAGTCTTAAATAGCTTACAAAGTCTAATTTGCTAAGTTTAGTTCTGTTATGTCACAGAGTTGTGCCCCTTGAGAGAATGACCGTTGTAACATTTATATAATTTCAACAGGCGGTGAAAAAGCCTTCTTAAAATGCATGAAATCCATAAGCAAAGAAAAGGTCTTTACCTCCTGACTGCATTTTATTTTTTCCAGATTTCAGGCTTCTGTTTGAAGGTGTTAATATCATGACAGAAAGCAAGCTTGAAACTTGGATGCATATTATTAATAAGCAGTAGTGTGCACTAAGAAGAATTCCCTCCCCCCCCCGACTAGGATAAAAAACTTATTTGTGTTAGATTCGTGTTGCAATAAAGGATCTATAACTATAAATAATAGTTACTTGAGACCAGAAGATGTACAGCAAATAAAAGAGTGTGTGGTAGATGATATGTTCTTCTGTGCATTTCCACTGTTCAGATGCCTTCATTATGTTTCATTTTAAACTATGTCAAAGAGATAACCATTGTAAAGTGATACCTGTAGGATATTTCCACAAGAGCAGTTTAGCATTGGTATGCAGAACAGTCAGTACTACCCTGAACTCAGCTTTTATACAAATAAGACTTTGTTACCGTGGTGATGCCACAGCCATGCTTTTGACTAAAACCAGAACTGATTAGACTGCATTATGTTACCCATTCATATTTTACCACCATTGAGCAATATATTACTCAAATTTCAGCTGCCACAGATCTTGTTACATAATGGGACAAGTTCATTATAAAGGTTGGTTGCTGAAAAAGGAAGCCAATCTGTTTGTATGTTTCTTTGCTCTTTAATTTATGCTTATTTGGTATATTTTGGATTAATGCTTTTCTAAAATAATATTTCAACTTTTTGGTCCATTTCTGTTTTTCAAACAGAAATGCAGTTGTCACCCTTATTGGCAGTTTGTCTACCCTTATCTTTCATTCTCTGTGCTGTATTTGTCTACCTTACCCACTTACAGCAATAAGAATTACTGTGTATTCACCAAGTGCATCAAAGTCCTGGTCCTTTCAGTAGCAAGACACTCTTTATAGAGAAAGGGACCTTCATTCCATCAATGCCTCATTTGATCAGTCTGTGGCTCAGCATTTCTTAACTATGGTGACACGAGGCTTTATGGAAGAAAAGATCTGCTGAATTTAGGGTTTCTATAGCAAAATACAGAACTTTCAAAGCTGTGTTATTATTTCTGTATGGCGTTTGTTTTTCAAGACCATTTTTAACCACTTTAAACAAGATAAAAATTAAGCTTAATTATGATAGCAGCTATGAAGTACTGGTTAATGATGTAATACATGGGAGAATGTAATAAAAAAAGTAGCTGTAATCAAGATAATATTTTTATGTTGATTAATATGAATAATATGATTTTTTAAATTGTTTTTTAGTCTTATTTCATTTTCATTCTTTACAGAATAACGTTTTAGGGATAACTAATCATTAACTGTTTCAGAGACACTATGTCCACTGCATTTTCTCTGTTATTACTCAGCTATATTCTTTCCTATTTTTAATTGCATTCCACCATTTCAGAGTTTTAGTTTACACATTGCATGCTCTTCTAAAATTAATTTTCCAGTTTTTGTAACAAAAAATTTTTGAAGCCTACTGACACTCCTTTATCCATTTCAAATGAACTGTATGAGACGTCTGCAATAACCCTTCCAGCTGACATTTCAAGAAAATACCTAAGCAGCAAAACACTGCTTTGAAATGGGAGAACCAGCTTTTCATACCTGTAACAGATACATACTATACTATACTATAATCACTAAAATCTGCTCAGTACTTTCTTCTCTGAGTCTGAACAGCTCTATTTATTCTATAACAAGCACATAAATATATAGAATAATTGTGCTGAGAAATGAAGAATGATGATGGTCTCATGGAGAAAAGAATAATTATTAAGAAATTTTTCTTTCCATTTAAATGCTATCAGAAAACAAAGGGTATTAGCTTACAAGAGCTAACCTTGGGGAAGGGTTTTATGACTTTTCTCTAATTTTGATGTTCCTACAAGTAACTGAATCCAAAAAAGTGAACAGAATTTTGTATTTGCTCCTGGAAAGATTAATTCTGTTCTCCTGGCTTACCAATGACTCAGGCATGAAGATAATTGTCCATTCTGCCTAATGCTCAGTTTGATTTAATTTTGGTATGTGGTTAGCTTTGGGACTTCAAATCTGAAAATAATGGCTATCACAATTTCTGTACCTGTTACTCTCTGCTAGACAGCATAGTAAAATTGTTAGTTTTATTTATGAAAAGGTTATTACGTTCACTGAGACCACATCTGGATTTTTATCTCATCATTGATACCAAAGTATTTAAGAGCTGTGTCTTCATATACAAAGTTCGGGTTGATTGGGGTTGATTAGGGTTGATCTTTTTTTTAATCAAGTTATCAGTTAATCCTTTCCATCACTTTTTTTTTAATAATTCAACTAAATTAAGTCTTCATTTTGTTAGTGCTTATGACAGGAATAAACATACATCAAAATGGCATGAAATTTCTTCTTCATCCTCTCATGAATATAACTCTTTCAGTTGAATCTGATCCAGAATTGCAAAGCACTAAAATTTCACATTTTCTTGATGCTTGTACACTGTTTTCCAAGCATGTGTAACAACAACATATTGTGCAATTGAAATCCTCAGAGGTGCTGCAAAATTCATCCAGTTCTTTGGTTAGGAAGTATAAACAGGTATGTATTTAGCATATGTGAGTCTTAAAAAGCTTTAGAAGCAGTATATGAAGGCTATTTGAAATGAAGGACAAAAGTGGTAAGCAAAATGGTTCTGAACTGGGAATAAACAAAGCTATTAGGAAATAATGAGAGTAGAATTACTGTTAAAGTGCCTTTTTATCTGTTATAGTATTTGTACAGAATCTAATGTCTGTGCTAATTAGAAGATGAAATTTCTGTAAAGCAGAGGTGTCTCTGGTCAGGATAATACCTTTCCCGAGCTTCTGTCCCCATATTGCCACAAAATACCTCAAGCCTCTTGGTAATTATTTGCTTCTTTCCTATATAGAGTATTAATTTAAGCTCTTCTTATAAAAAGCTTTAAAAAGCATCCTCTTTTGAAAATACATCATAAATAAATAAGATGGGATTGAAAGAGTAGCTGATCCTTTCTGATCCGATACAGATGTTAAAATATGTGAAAGTAGAGCTGACTTAAAACACTATTTGTTATAAAACGCAAACTAATTTGTTAGTTGCATCCTTGCCAGCTGCCCTCTATAATCTTGTGGTTTTGTCAATTGCTCATCACCCTTAGTGCTTCCTTGACACAAATATTCATAGGATCTGTTCAAAATCCTAGTTTTTGTGTCATATTAATGATTCTTACAGGGATTTTTTTTCCAAGATAGATTTTTCATTGCTTTTCATGTTTCTGAACTGCCTCTCTGGTCTCTGAACAGAGCCAGTTGCTTTGCAGGCTGCTGAAAAATAGCTGATTTTTGAAAGCTTTACATACTAGGTGATCTGATAGCTTTAATCAGTTCCCATATTTTAATGTGGTGAAAAATTATTTGTTTTCAAATATTCATAATTACAATGGTAGAAAAGAACTCTAATATAATGTCACTTCTCGGGTAATTTGATAGAGTATGGATATGGATATGCATGTGCATGCACAGAAGAGGTTATACTTGGAGTGTGTCTCTGAATTACTTGCTTCACTGAGAATGTTGTCTCATTTTTTATCAGATTGTCTACATGTATTATAACCTGCTGCTTAAAATGGAAAGCAGTACCTGTATTTTGTTTGGAAACAAATGTCTCAACCAACAAGGATAATTTCTACCCCTACTCTGTTCCTTATGTAAAACTATTTCAAAATGAGAAGAAAGTATTCTAGGATATTACACTTTTTACCTTTACTGCTTGCCTAAATGTGGTAGAATTGAGATAAGATTGCGATAGGTCACAACTCCCTTGAACTTATTACGGTAAGTAAATATGTTTGTTTTTATACACTGCCTTCTAGTGAAAAGTAAACTTCTATTGCATCAATAAAGATGACTTCTATTGCATATACCATTAAATTGTCAATCACTGCATCTCAGAGCGTGAAAGAAAAGCAGATAGAAGTGATGACTTGCTGAGACAGAATGGAGATTGCTCTATCAGAAACTCCCCACTTGTCCTTAATTTATAACAGAAAGCATGTTCAAAATCACAAGAATTAAAATATTTTAATAATTATGGTATTGTATATGTGTGTTGTACATGTGAATGTAGTTCAACTATTCAATTATTGAAATGTAGTTCTACTGAAAGACTGAGGAGCAGCATTCAGGTGAAATGATACAAACCTTCTGCATCTTTCAGCTCTTTGAAGAAATTCTACAGTTATTCAATATGATGAGAAGGGTTCATGTGACTGCTTCAATTTGCAATGCAAATCTGGAAGACGTAACTGAGAATATTTCAGCAAGCAGTCTAGCATAAATCAAAGATCATTCAAGAGTGCAAGTGAAAATGAGCAGTATTGCAGCAGACAGTATTTTGTAATGTCCAGAAAAATTATGTGAGATAAAAGCAAATATAATGTAGCCTGAATTGGAAATTAAATTGATTTAAGCTTTAATGAAATTTAGCTTTGTATGAGAATCCTGATGGAAAAAAATACAGCACATCTCCAGCTTGGATTTAGGCTGACCCTCAAATATATTTGAGAAATGAGACTGCACAACTAGGACAGATAGTTAGATACTATATAAGCTACTTTTTTGATAGTATCATCTCTAAAAAGAAAGTTTTTATACTATGCATTATGTCTTGATACGATCATTCCATTTGCATTGGGAACTCCATTATCCAATATTCAGCTGCCTTTTGATATGCTATTGCCTTCCATCGTATTTTCAGTAATGTCTCAAAGAGACAAGCTGGGCTGCTCTTGATCAATGTCTGGGCCAGAGAAGAACGCATATTAACGCAAATGTTACTCAGGACTGTATTGTATAAGGCCATATTGTTGAATTGTTTATTTTAAATAGGAGAAAAACTGAAAGTAATTATAAATGTAGGTTTAAAGGTACTCTATATCCCACAAATTCATACTACTTTTTCCATTGTCTTCTATTTTTCAAGACAGCCTAATAGCAACTTTAAATGGTCTCGCTGCCTGCCCCATGTTTATTTAATACCAGACCGTCCTTTATTTCTGCTCTTCTGTTCCTTGCCCCGAATTAAATATGTCCCACCAGTTTTATTTTAAAAGTAGACAGGCTTTTGTGTACTTATTATTTCCCAGGATTTTGAGAATGCACATTAATTTTTCCTTATACTTTTTGCAGCATACCATGCATAGACAGATTTTACGACATCTAAAAGAAGATCAAACAATTTTGATTAGTTTTTAGATTGTCACTCAGTCCTGAAGACTATAATTTTAGACACATATAAAACTTATCAGTATAATTTGATTAGAAATTGCTGCATTTAAAATATTTATTGGTCTTTATTTAAGTTGGAGGGATTAGTTTTGGGCTGTTTTGTCTGGTGTTAGGGATACACACACACACACGCACATAAAGAAAAAACAGCATTTTATAGTAACAAGTGTTTATTTCTAACTCATTCTGTTTAAAACTCTCTACTTTATAAAGAGTTCATAGCGAGGTTAAAGAATTCTTGAACATTCTTAACCTGTGCTGACAGAGTATAATTAACTACTTAAAGATCAAGCATTGTGAATCACTTTACATATTCTTTATTTTTTTTTAAGTGAGATAGTTACAGACTAAACTGAAGAATGTTGCCATTTTACTCCTCACTTGAATGCCCTTGTTACACTTCTCTCTTCAAATTTAAATTTGGATTCATATGGTGAAATTGTAATAAATATGTATTCCTATGGTCCTGTTCGAGTCAGTGGGTATTCTGCTAATGACTGATAAGTCACGATGGAACCTTTTTTCTCCTTGGCCACTCTTCAGAACCTCTCAAGCTCATGAAGCTACAAAATGACCTCTTATTAATTACTTATTACTTAATTACTTATTAATTATTTATTGCATTTATTTACACAATGTTGGCATAAGTCCAGTTGCTAAACGTGCAACTGTATGCTTATAACTAAGCCCTAATTGAAAAACATTTATGAATTGATATATGCATTTTCGTTTTAAGCAATGTTTACTGAAGCATCTTGAACTGCTGGTGCTTGGAAAAAAATGCTAGTTTGGTGTCAAACTCCATTGTCTAGGAATTCTATTAATGAGTTTTTACAAAAAAATCGTAATCACACTCCTTTCAAATGCTGAGAATTTGTTTGGATTGATTTTGTGATATCTTTCAAAATTAGTTAATACAAAGAAATTTTGACAGCATAATTTGTTGCATGGGTAAGATTGCCAGGATTTAAGGCCCTGATCCTGTCAGTCTGAGACTTGTACAGGTTGAGCATGCAATTGGATTCTTTTACATCCAATCCTTTTATTTATAATAGAGGAAATAAGATCTAGTGCTGAAGATGTACAATTCTCCTAAAATCTTCTGCAAATGAAACATATGTTTCATAATAGATTTAATGGAGCTTAATATGCAAACAAGTTTACTAATTTAGCACTAACAACTAAACATGAAGAATAAAATCACAGGTCCACAGATGTTGCAAGTGACTTTGCTAATGATTTCAAGTGAGGTCAGAATATAATTCATGAATGAAAATGCAAGTTAAACAAGCAACATTTCACAACTAAGTTTACAGGTTAAAAACTTGCTCAAGCAAGATCAAGGAAAGTTTATACCTTGAATTCCTCAGAAGCTCAAAGATAAGAAATCAACATACAAAACATGTTGAAGTAGCTAAAATATTTTCTGAGAAATAACGTCACCACCCCCCTTATCTGCCCATTTTATTTCTGAATGAATCATCTACAATAGTTTCCAGTTTTCTTCTCTAGGAAATAGAAAACCGAAGGAGGCATTTGGGGATTCGTATCAGAAGAGGGAAAGTGAAAACAGCACTTTCTCCTGCCCTGCTCTGGAAAGCAGTGGCATGGTGTCATGGAATTTCTCATTATTCTCGTCATTCTTTCATGGCTTGCTTATCAAAAGATAGAGTAGACAAAAATTGGAAATTGTGCACACTCTGAAGAAAGAAAATGGAATCATCCTTGTCACTTCTTGTCAAATCTTTTTTTAGACTGCCTAAAAATTTGAAGTTTGAAGAAACAATGGGAGTTATGACGGATTTTTTTTGACCCAGCCAACAAATTTAAATCAAGTTTTAAGCTAACTTTCAAGTTTCTCAAGCTATAACATTGTCATACCTAGAATTTTTTCTAAGTGCAGTAGATATGGCAATGAGATACTGGTTGGGTGATACACAGCAGGGTAACTGAGAGGCATTTTCAAATTGATATGGAATTAATAAGCTTTAAAGAGAATTTGTAGGAGTCAAGAATTACTAGTGTACCATTTTTATTACTTGACTATTTTGGTGAGAATTATGGGTTTATTTGTGGGTTTATTTTGTTTGTTTTTAATTTTTTGACCTCCATATTGTTTAATGTATAGACCCCCAACTATTGAATTGTGATTTCTTGTATGCTGTCTTCATCCTGATGCAAACAAACAAAATTCTCAGGGATCTAAATTTTATTTTAGGTTTTTCAAATACAAATAATTCAAAAGCAGGAGTTTCCTGACCACTTCTTTCCTCCAGAATGAACCCCACTATTTTCGTCTCAAAGAACATAGAAAGGGAATGTCAGTGTACCCACTTTGGTAAGAATTTTGAAATTTGCAGAGGCTTCTTTAACTACTCAACAAGTTATACAGGCTAACTTTGAAGCAAATGTAGTACTGGTATGGGACAGTGAAGATAGCCAAATGAGACTGTCACTGACAGAAGATGAAAAGGGAGGATGAAAGAAATCTATGCCAAAACTGAACATGCAGATGGGTTGTTAAAAAGAAGAAGGGAGTAGTAAGGGAAAGAGAAGATTTTGTCTCAAAGTCTGGTTTCTATCTCATGTTTCTGAGATTGTGAATTTGCATGTCAAGGAGAATTTTTCTGTGTTTTCTATGACTGCTGATGACTTTTGTCATCGCAGCAGTAGCACTGAGCTGTGCCAGGCCAAGAAATATGTCAGTGGCTGACAAATCATGAGAAAACTCTCTAGGTCTATCTTATGTTGCAATCTGCAAATAAAAAAGTAGAAAAAGAGAATGGAGACAAAAATTACAGTGAACAGGATCTTAAACATTGCTGAAACCACTACTACTAAAAATAATAAATTCAGACAACTTCTTGTAACTAGATTTTCTCACTTAAAGAGTAAATGGCTTGGTCATGCTGCTCCCTGCCAATGTGAGATACCGTAGCCAACTTCTGTAGGAAGGGATAATGCACAAAGAAGAAAAGAAGATAAGAGCTAAAAAGAAGCAAAGATTATCTTTTCAGCCTCATGTCTGTACAGCAGTGAAGAGCAGAAGAGGTGCAGCTGGTAAAACTGAAGAAAACTCCAAAGCTTTTTGCTGACACAGGGGCCAAAAGTGTGGTTTTATGTCTGGCTAAGCTGTGTGCTGATCTGTACATTATCGTAAAGCATTTTTAGACTTGAGATTCTCCGTCAGCCTGTCTCCTGAAGAAGGTGAGCACTATAGACAATAAAATCATGGAAGATTAAAGGAAGTTGAAAGTTTTAAACCTTAATTTCAGTCCAAAGCATCTCTTCACTGCAAGAGGATTTGACTACTTAAAAAGTCTGAAGTTTATTTTTTTATGCTATAGAACAGGACAGTTACTTTTGTGTGTGTGGTGCCAGCACAATTATCTTTTCTTGTCTTTGTCCACAGAAGGGCAGAGAGGAAGTCAAGGTCAGCTTAAAAAGCAAGTCATTGTTCTTTCAATACAAGGTTATGTATTTGAAACTGCTTTTTTTTTTTCTGTATACACTGGTAAGAATTTGACAACTTATATTCTCAAAGTGCTTGCATTTGTCAGGTTATAGAAATATGGAGAAATTTGTGGGTATATACTGTTGAAAAAGAAATTCCTCCTAAAATCAGTTAGAACTCCGAAGTGCTAAATTATTTGAAGTATGCTCTGTATAGTGTGTGCATAAAGAGACATACTTTTATTTAAAAATACTTAGGACCACCTCAGCTATTTTAATGATGATGGCAAGGAAGTAGATAGATTTCTTCATCTATGTTTTGTTCTTTCTGCTGACAGTTGTAGACTGTAGAAATGCAAATCAATATGAACAATGCTATGGAGAGCTGTTTGCATGGAATTCTGGTCTTGAGATACAGAGATTGGACGTCAGAGTTATTAACAGAGGCATGTGGCAACAAAATGGATGGCTTCTCATTATGGGTCTGGCTGGATAGTAAGATAGCAGTAAAAAAGAAAACCACATTGAGCCTGGTTTTCTTTTCTAAATGATCGTGGTGCTTGTGGGGGAGAGAGAGTACTTGATGGGAATAGATTTCTTCGCTTACTACTGAACGTCTTCTGCCTTGTGGCTGGAGAAGGGGGATGATCTGGGAGTCATCATTTTAAATTTGTCATGAATCCAAATAACCCAGCAGGGTTTGTCATTGGGAGACCCATCTTTATGCTACTGTTCTGAGTGGTTGCTAGGTGCAAAGCTCTGGTTTGAAACACAAGACCTGGTTCATTACTCTTATTTGATCAAGTAGACTTCTCTTACAGAAAGAAAAATGAGTTTGGTAAGTGAGGATTCAAGCAAAATAGAAAGTTCTGTGAACAACTTAAGAGCAGATCCAGAGAGGAATAAATAACTAGGTCATGACACAATGGACTTCTAGGGAAGTGCCTGAGGTGATAGGCTGTCTTCTTAATAAACTGCTGTAATGCCTACAGCTTTAGCATTCATGGAAGAAAAGTATAATAAAAGGACTGTGTAACTGTAAGTGCAAGTACTTTGTGCATTTTGAAAAGACTAGAGTAAGGGAGAGTTGGCTGATTTTTTTACCTGTTTACAGAACTAACAAACTGTTCGATGGAGTGGTTGTTACAAAATACTTGAAAGCTTTCTGATGCTCAGGACATAGACATATGGAGAAGTAAAGTGGAAAGATCGATTACTGCTGCAGACACTTTCATTACTCGTTTGCCATCAGATATAACAGTCTGTTCTTTTTCAGGCAGGAAATAGACAATTGAGTATTCCTCTTATTACTCTAAAGTCAACACTGAAAGAGAATATAATTCTGGTTTAGAAGACCTTAGTTGTTCACTGTTGCTGTACTGTTATGCATACTGCATGGAGGAAAAACAGAAAGAAGCAACAATCCATTCAGAAGTATGCAGCACAGAAGAATGTAGTACAAAAAGATTGGTAACAGCTACCTTTGTAAACTGCAGAGCAGAAGCAAAATTGCATTGAAAAAAATATGGCAGATAAAAAGGTCCTAAAGCAGACAGGACAGCTGAATACATTCATGTCAGCTAAACAGCATCCTGATTTTAGAATCAGCAACAAAATTTTACAGCTGGTTGCCTGAATGTTACTGAGAACATTCAGGGCAGTAATAACTGGTCCATATTTCACTCCTTCTGTCTTAGAAACCCGTCATGAAAGGCTGTGTTTATAAATGTTTCTACACCCCAAGAAAGTATCTCATGAAAGCCAATGAGACTGCGTGGCTCAGCATACAGAAGTACTGCCAGAAGTTCAAAATTCACGAGTTATGTCTCTCAGAGATCGTCATATTTTCCTTGAGAAAAAAATGGTTATGTTTAGATTTTGAGCTATCTAAGACTAGTATTCTTCAAGGTTTTCCTCGTCTCTATAGAAATTGAGACACTAAAAATGAGACAATTCCAGGGTATGCTGTTAGGAGATTTTTGTGACTTCTCAACATGCAGAGATTCTTCAGGAAAAGGTCTGAAGAATCAGGCCCTTAACAAACTCGATGAACTACACTACTCTTCTCTTTTTCACCATCTACTGAAGAGCAGTAAACTGCTGGCATACCATATTAGCATTAATAATATAATAAAATTTAAACTTTGAATTAAACAAAATAAAAATCTATGTCCTTCTAAAACCAAAGTTGATAGTATGAATAGACATTGAATGGTTTTGGTTGGAAGGAACTTGAAAGATTATCTAATTCCAATTCTCCCACGATGGGCAGGAACACCTTCCACTAGACCAGGTTGCTCAAGGCCCCATCCAACCTGGCCTTGAACACATCCAGGAATGGGGCATTCACAATTTCTTTGGCCAACTTGTTCCAGTGCATCACCATCCTCACAGTAAATATTTTTTTTGTAATATTTAATCTAAATCTCTTTCAGTTTGAAGCCATTGCCCCTTACCCTGTCTCTGCATGACCTCTCCAGCTTTCTTTAGGCCCTGTTTAGGTACTGCAAGGCCCTGTAAGGAGTCCCAGGAGCCTTCTGATCTTCAGGCTGAACACCTCAACTCTCTTCAGTCTGTCTTCGCTGGGGATCATCTTCATGGCGCTCTGATCATCTTCATGGCCCTCCTTTGGACTTGCTCCAATAGTTCCATGTCCTTCCTGTTCTGGGGTCCTCAGGGCTGGATGCAGCGCTTCAGGTGTTGTCTCACAGAAGCAGGTTAGAGGGGCAGAATCACCTCCCTTGACCTGATGGTCATGCTGCTTTTGATGCAGCCCAGGACGTAGTTGGCTTTCTGGGCTGCAAGTGCACATTACCAGCTCACGCTGATCTTCTCTTTAAGAGACTTTTAAGTCTCTCCTTGGAAACACTAGCCATACACAGCCACAGTGTTTCTGTTGTCGGCAAGATAATGCAGCAGATTTCAGAAAGAAGACAGGAATTGTGCCACAGCTGGATGTAATGGAGATGTCAGGTTTAATAATTTGACTTTGCAGGCTGAGAACATGATAGATTTTGTAGGGGTTATTTATAGAATCCAGTCTCACTGACGCAGAGTTGGGACAGTTTTGGACTTATTTTCCTTGGCAAGCAAGTTTTCTTTTGCATAGGAAGACCGCTAAGACTGTGAGCCTCAGGAGAGACTAATTAAATTGAGGAGGAAATGTCAAAGAAAGGGGAATTAAACTCATAATGAATGTCTTCTTATTTGATGTGGTAATCGCTTTTTTCCCTTGCAGACTCCCTTCTAGCAACATCACCTACTTTACTGTTTTATACGCCATCCCTGGAATACTGTCAGATTTAGGAAAAAGTGTGGGGAAAAGACAAATTAGCAACTCTCTACATTAAATATTGGCTGCTTTATGATTTTTTTTCCATTTGAAATCTAAAAGACAAACAGCTGTTAGCAAGTTTTTTAGAGTAAGCCTGAAGAGACTTTTGGTGCAGTTTAAATCAGTAGTGACTGACTTTCCTAATTGTCTTTGAGTTACCGAATGTTACAAAAAAAAAAAATAATTGTCAATAAAGTACATTATGGCAGAGAATTATGCCATCAGAGCAAAAAGAGTGTCATTTATCAGTGAGACTTAATTTTTCCTCGCTTTGAAAGTACAAATAAATATTATGCTATTTTATCAAAGAAGAGTTAGAAGACCTAGTTACACTTTTAAGGAAGGAGTTTTCAGTTCTTGTTCTAATGGAAATGAAACAGTGATTTTTGAATCCTTGTAGGAAAGACATATTTCACTACTACCTGTTACGGGTGATTGAAGGTACGAAGCACTACACCTAAACACCCTGACTAAACAAATTCAATACAAAAATCTAGACCTTTAGTCTTACGGTATCAGTTGCAATTACTTTATGTGCCAAAGTTTAGAACCTGTTGAACTGAGTAGGTAGCTTTCAGTTATTTTTCAAAATGGTGGTTGACATGGCAGTTCATAAACTCAGAGGAGTGGCACCTTTCCTTTGCGTTTTCAGATCCACCTCACACAGGTTAATGTTGGTTGGACTTGAAGAAGGGTCCAAATCACTAAAATTTTTAATCGGATTTTTTTTTCCTGAAGAACTGCCTTATATTACTGTAATTAAAATACCAAATTAAAACTTACAAGAGAAAAAAAATGTCTGTCAGTTTTAGCAGTAAAAATGAAGAGCTCCATGTGGTGGGTGCTGCAGGGATTCATAATGCACCTAGCTAGTAATCCCAAGCTCTGTAATTAGTTAGAGATGTTAAGCTATAAGCAATAGATCAGATTTCTCAGAAAAGCAATGGCATTTTGATCCTTGAAGATATTAAAAACTTGACTGAAAAACAACCCTGAGCAACTTTGTGTAGGTGACCCAGCTTTGAGCAAGGGGTTGAACTACATGATTTTCAGAGATGCCATCCCACATCAGCAGTTCTCTGGTTAATACATAGCCCAAGACAATCTTCTGAGAGTTTCTCAGAAGTCAGAATAATTGTTTCAGATCAGAAAGTCCTGTGTGAGAAAACAAGTCAAATCCAGTGTTGAATGCTGTTCTGAACAGTGAATTATGGAAGTTGAAAACCAGTCACTGGGCAGATTGCAGTGATTATTATTTAGCTATGTTTTCCATATGCAAACGAGATGTTCAGAATTTAGACCTGTATGAGACTAGCCTTCCAAAATACTGTAACTATACTGATCAGGACTATGCATTTAAGTGACACTGTCTTAAAAAAATAAAAAAAAAAAACCAAAACGTTCAAGGATATTCTCCCCATTGCCCAGAGATCTATGGATCCATATTTATTCAGACCTGAATTGATCAGACACCACTTGGGTCAAAAGGAGATACGAAATCTTGGTACATACATGTTTCTAATCAGAATGGATATGAAAGAAAAAAAAAAGATTGAATAAAAAAGTCAGATAGGTAGGAACTGATGAGAAGGGCTAAAGAGACCAAGATTAATAGGGCTAAAAATGCTGACTACAAATGGAAAATTAAGAAAAAGAAAACCAATATATCTCAGAAAATTAGCAACTTATTAGAAGAAACTGCTAATTAGCCAATGCTCTTTTGTATATTTAGCAGCAACTTTATTGAAAATTTTTGATTTCATCCAAATTTTCACTTGTAAAACTTGATTGTGACAGAAAACTTATCAGTCATTTTAATCCAGCAGAACAGAATATAACATGGCTGGAGACAAAGAGGACAGGCTATACCTCTGTGTTATGGAAAGGCTTCTTCTCAAAAGCTGTTGATTGTCGGAGTAGTTCAGAAAATAGCTTTTTTAGAAAAGCTGGTTTGAAGTGCCTGTCTTGACCTCTTTTATCTGAGTTCACCCCTTCAGTTGCACCAGTGTGGGTGTTTGTCAGGTCTACTCTAAAGCAGATCAGGGGGAAGAGCTAAGCTCAAAACCAAAATAGACTTTTTGTCTTTATTTTTATAGCCCAATCATTGCCCCAGTTCATTTTTTATGACAATGCCTATCACTTATCTTGAAAAAAAACACAGCAGGAATGTGTAATTTTTCTAAAAAGCTCTCTACTTAGAGCGTACAGCCCAAGATAGAAAAGAAAGGGAAGACTTCTTGGGCTATCGGGAAGTCTTTGGTTATTAGGTTACCTGTGCAATTATGTATTTCTTTCCTCCAGTTCTTACTTAAATAGAAATAATTATGCTCAGGGTTAAATGCATCTATAATACCTCTTTCTGGCATATTTTTTTTCTGACCCTGGTGAGCAAACCTCAAGGACAAAAGAATATATGAAATCAGTGTTATATGTGTAATAATATAAGTACGTACATGATAGAAAAAAAGGGGGAAGGTATTGAATAAAAATGTCAGATAGTTGGGAACTTATAAGAAAGTCAAAAGAAATTAGGTTTGATAGATGGGTATCTCCTTGGTATCAGCCTTTTTTGTAAGGAGTTGCATCATTTGTCTTACCCCATTACTAATGAACCATATTTCTTTCAGAACTTCAGTATCTTGTTTTATTATTATCTTTTGCCTCCTTAGATTTGGAAGTTTAGAATAATGTGTATATACACAATAACACAGAAATTATTTATAAGTAGAACAATCACAATTTGTGCGGGTCAATAGTGCAAGGGAACCTCAGAATAGAAACGTGATGCCACAGTCATTTTCTAGGAGTATGTGAAAGTGCTGTCAATTAGGTCTAGCAAGAGAATATTTGTAACTAAAAGTAGGTATAAATGATGAATGCAATTTACATTAGCTACACACTGTCTGTAAAAAATAAAAAAAATCCTAACTTGCCTTGCACCCCAACAGCTGTTAACCTGAACGGATTCCCTGTTTCATCTGGAGATACTGAAATGTACTTTTTTTTCTGGTACAATGCTAGGTTATATATGTTTTGTACTCTTCTGGAAAGGTTTCTGTATGTTTGTGGGCATTTAGTTCTGCTTTGGTGAAAGTCAATGAGCTGTCTCAGCAGTTTGTATTTCAGTCTCTCCTCAAAGTGGAACCAGGCTACAGCTTCCCCAACACTCTTACCACTTAAATTTTTTACACTTCAGCTTTTTGTGCTTGTGTACAGCATGTTCTGCCTCTCAGTGAAATGTCTTTCCCTATAACAGAGAGAAGTATCCCTGGCACACTTTGACAGAATAAGAAAATGCAGCATGATAAGTAACAGTAGGGTCTGAGGTTGCAGAAACTCCCTTACCTTTTAAGGAACTGCCCATTACAGCATTAATTCAGTGAACAGGAGGAGATCAATTTACCATCACAGATGGCTGTTTTTCTCTCCCATTCATTCACAATGAAGATATATCCAGCGTTTAGGCACTCCTTTAATGTGCCTTTTCTGTGTTTTTAATGTAAACTTCCAAATCAAAGTTCCAGGGCCAGAAGACAGCTTTTTCCTGCTGCTTCTTCTCTATGACTGTCACCTAAGTGACATACTTCCCAAAACACTGCCATAAAAGAGCAGCACTGACCATACTAGCTGCCAACTTGAAACAAAATAGCCTCACTTCTGAACCCTATCTTTTCTCTCAGATTACAAGACTTGTTGCAAAGGCATTAAAGTTCAGTGAGCTTGTGATAAGGAAAACAAATGTTACGAAAAATTTGCTTCAAGGTATAAATATATAACTATCAAAAAGAGAATGTGCCATAATATTCATGTCTTACAGTCAAGGAGAAAGAAGCAGATTTGGTGCAAGTTTGTCTCTGAAGTGGAGAGAGGAGTGATGAAGGATACCCATCAAAGTCTCTGAAGACCAAAGATGTATGCCGAATGCTCTGTTGCTGTAGTTTAGGAATGGTCCCTTAGGAGCTGAAGGGAGTAGTTGGTAATTTCTGTGCTGAGAGAGTTTGTATTTACAAACTTACACATGAAAGTTGTTGCTACGAGCTAACACAACTTCCCTGAAGGGAAGTTATAGCCAGGTGGGGATTGGTCTCTTCTCCCAGGCAGTTAGCAATAGGACAAGGGGGCATGGCCTTAAGCTCTGCCAGGGGAAATTTAGGCTGCAGATGAGAAGGAAATTCTTCACAGAGAGAGTGGTCAGGCATTGGAATGGGCTGCCCAGGGAGGTGGTGGATTCTCCATCCCTGGAGGTTTTTAAACTGAGATTGGACATGGCACTTAGTGCCATGATCTAGTAAAGGGACTGGAGTTGGACCAAGGGTTGGACTCGATGATCTATGAGGTCTTTTCCAACCCAATCAATTCTATGATTCTATTCTATGATTCTATGGTTCTATCACTGGCAGCTATTTTCATACCCATCTCACCTATCCTAATTGCAGGGATGTTAAATTGCACAGAGTCATATTGGGATTCGATTTGTTGAAGGCAACGATAAGGAGGTGTCTGAGCTGGCTTTTCCTCTGCCCTCTCAGTATCACCCCTCTTAGTCAAAAGCGGTGGTAGTGTTGAGTCAGCTTCATGGTTTTCATGCTGAGGTTCTGCTGAGGCAGTCCTGGGAGCAGCTTGGTATTATTTTGGTTATTTGGGTTTTCCACCCCTCCTATCCCACACCCTTGTCTCTCTGTGCTCCTCTGTGCTTTTATCATGTAACCTGATCAGGATGTATGAAGTTGGGTGCAGCATCACAAAAACGTGTTGATTTCACATGTGAGGTTCTGTATTTTCATAGCACAGCTTAGTGTTGTGTGAATTCATGGGCCTCAGTCAATGCTGCTGTGGAGATCTTTGACCCTGTGCATTTATTAACACCTGTAAAAGAGTACCTTTAAAGAAATAGAAACTTAAGGGAGAGCAGCCTGCATCCCCATGTGTCTTTTTTATGGTTTTTAAGGAGAATCTGACATTTTCTGTGAAATGATAAAGTTGCTCTTATTACTTTTTTGTTTCTGAAATTGCACATAAAACTCATTTGTACGTACTCTCTTAATTCCCAACAAATGTGATGTTTAAAAATTAATTTCATGCCTATTGTTTGTGCCATTTATAACCTTTTCCTTGAAACTGTCTAGTTCAGTCAAATAAAGGAGCAAATGCCTTCCAGCTCAGCAAAGTGCATTTGCAACCTGCTGTCATTAAGCCGCTAAAGCTGAAATATCATGGGGACTTCGCTGTCCCAGTCCCTGTCACTATTCTCTTATTCTGCAGCTACAAAGAGCATGTTGTTACATAACTAACATAATTTTTAGTGTCACGGCAGGCAGCTAGTGAAATGGAAACTGAGAACTAGGTTATTTTAGTTAGGAAAGAAAATGAATATATGAAATTATTCAGCTCTACTTTATTTACAAATAGAAAAGTTGCGCATTTGAGGAGCTCTGAAGACAGGTTGTTCAGCAGCAAAATTCTCACCAACTCCATTTGGGCAATAAGGAATGTAACAGCTGAGGTGCCTCTGTTTAAACTCCTGTACTCCTGTGAGTTCATTTATAGATTATAATCTTTACCTAAAAACTCTATGGTAGAACTTTTGGCTATTGCTTTTAAACCAGAATCTCAAAGTGGTTCTGCTACATTCACATGCCCACGCCTAAATAGAAATGGCCTGATTTGCAGAGGTGTGATCAATTCTAGGTCCTATTGAAATCAATGGGAACTGATGAGTGCTCAGTTCTTTTGAAAACCAGGCCATTTATATATAGGTGCCTAAATATGGCACCCAATTTTGAAAAACCTGGCTCTAAGACCATATACCATCTTTCTCCTTTTGATATCTGTGTTCCTCCTGTAAGAAAGAGTAAGAAGGGTAATGAAGAAATTATTGGTAATGAAAAGAAGGCTTACTAAAGCACACGGGAATATTTCTGTGTAGTTAGTACCCTGTAGGTATAAAAAATATTTTGTTTAATCATTAAAAGCAAGTTTCCATTGAAGTAAAATTTCCTCTTCTATATTTCCTCTGTTTTGTATTAAGAAGACAAAGGAAAGCAAATGGCTACTCCTGTGTATCACTGTCTGGTAATTACATTTGTAACAAAATAAAATTCAGATAGAAAATTCAGACACAAAGAAAACCTCACCCGTGATGCCATAAAAAATCCCTGTACAGATTTATTTTTTCTTCTCATTTCCTGCAGAAAAATACATGCTGAAATGCAGTGGTATACAAATATTCACTCACTGATTCCCCTACTTTCCACAATATCATGAAAGCAACTTTCCTTAAAAAATAGTTGCATTTTCCACCAATTTTAACAGAATATGTAGGATTTTTATATTTTTTTCTCTCAATATGCTACAAACCAGAAAAGAATTATGATCTGTTATCACAATAAAAGCTCTGCCAGATAATAGGGTTAGAGGCTTTTGCAAAGCTCACAGCATTCTGAGGAACTCATTTCAGCCATGCCATTAGCATCCTCCCAAGGAAAGCTTTCAGACAGATTTTATTTGTGGTTACACAACTATATGAAAACTCATAAAACTGATTCAAGAAACTGAATACAAGCTGATGCATTTGAAATTGTTATTTTTCATGCTGTGAGCCTAAGATTACAAAAAGAAAACATTTGGGGTCTATGTCAGATTTACGAACCCCCAGGTTCTTTGGGGCAATCATGAGAGTAAGTGACTTGTATTTTTCAGGTTGTAGATTAGATGGTATTTGTAACCTGTTTTCCTGTTCCATGTGGATCCTCCTACATTTAATAAGGTGTAATCTCTGAACCTCTTCTGGAGTGAGGATTTGCTAGTATCTAATATAGTTTGAGCTGATTTGTGGCCTTATTCTTGGATGAGGAAGAGTTTAGAAGAAGTGAAGATATATTTTGTCGTTCTTCAATATACTTTGGAACCTAGAAGTATTCAGGCACTATTTTAGGGTTATTAATGGATTACCAAGTATTTTTATAATAGATACCAAATACTTCATGGGGAAAGTGAAGCCAAGAGGCATAATTAATATAAACAATTAGGTGATAAATTGCACATAACCTACCTGGACTGTATTTAAAGACATCGTCATCTCTGAAGACTCTGGTGTTCTCAATACCTGAGGGCTGTCCATGGAAAATTATTTGTTTTACCCAGTAAACTGAGTAGGTGCGTAAACCTTTTGCTCGTGTGAGATCAGTTCCCCCTCCTCTTTCACAAACCTTTCCTTGTCCAGAGCAGCAAGTGACCTTGTCGTGCCTGTGACAAGAGATGCTGATCTCAGGGCAGACCAGCTAAGCAGATTTCATCAGGTGGTGGGATGCTGCTGCCTAAGCCCCGGTATGCAGGGAGCATCCTGGTGGATGCTGCCCCTGGGAAGGTGACAGTGGGCAGCCTGGGAAATGAAGCAAATGCCCTTGGGGAGGCCAGGTGGAGCTTAGAAATGCAATTGGTTCAAGAACTGTCATCTGCTTCCATAATAAGATGCTTTAGTTGGACCTTGTACTTATCTGTACAGAATTATCTTTCATTCACTAAGGTCAAGAGGAGATCCATTGACATAACAATAAATGGAATGGAAATAGAGACATAGGCACTTTTGTACTTTTCATGTAATTTCGCTTATCTGCTGCAATACACCTTGGGATGTTAGTCATATAAAAGCAAGTTAGAATACTGGCATCCCAAATCCTTTTTTGTGGGGTTAATTGAGAGAAAGGGAAGTATCTGCACAGTTCAGAGACCTTGGCAGTGTTGATTAATGTTAGGATATGTAACCATTTCTAGATTTAGAGGTTGTTAATGGGGATTTATTGTCATTCCATAAAATGCTTCCAGACCATACAGATACTTGATTCCTTCTGTTTTCTCACAGAAAATCTGTTCTCTGTGCTTAGCCTTCCTAAGCCTCTCTGTTGCTGCTGTTGTCGTCAGCAGTAATACTGGTCCCTGAATGCAATTAGTTTCCGTGTCACATTGACAGCTTTATGTGTTTGTGGTGTGTATTGCCTGGAGAAACAGGTTTTCTGCAGGGATAACATTGTTTTGTTAAGAATTACAAAAATATGTAATGACAGAACCACAAGCCCAAAAGGTTGTGTCCCTTTCCAGCTGTTTCAGTTAGTCTTCAAGTAATTTGAGTATCATCATATATTGTAGCACAGCTGCACTCACAGACATTGAACTCTTTTAATTCCATTTGAGTAGTGCCTGGAAGTGTTTTGAGAATCTGCATTTGTGTCACTGATGTTAGAAGGTGCCAAACCTGATAGCCCAAAAAAGTCAAGGCTGTGGCAGCTCCATGTACCGGGGTCTTGCCAGTAGTGAGACTGAACATATACTAGCAATAGGTTATACGTGCATACAATACATATACATATACATATACATAGCTACACAGATCAATCCAGGTAGAAGACATAGCATTCACACAAACACAAGCAGCCTATTCCCATCTATTTCAGAACATACACTTGTATAAATAAATATACACAAGTACAGCGTGGATCCCAGCAGCAGCTGGGCTCAGAGACACTCAGTACACCTAATATTTGCGCCTGGGTCCTTGACCTCCCCGCTTGTTGGTAGCTCGATATACAAACCCTGGGACCCACAGCCCTGTACACACATACACACAGAGGTGCAAACACATACATTCATGCATAGGGGTTCCCTGCAAGAACTGGACTTAGAAATTCAGTCTGCTGGGTACCTGCCTCTGGATCTCCATGTCCTGGTTACCTTGCACAGACACGCAGATCTAGGCACGTGTTTGCCCAGCAGGTGGTTCATATTAGCACTAGCCCAAACCCAGACCCCGTAGTCTCCCCAGTAGCTTGCTTGGATCCCTGGCACGTCCAGGAGCCAACACACAGACCCTTTGGTCTCTCCAGTACCCAGCCCAGACTTACAGCCTCATTGCTTCTCTGCTCCCCAGCCTCTTATGCTTACCAGCTGTTGTAGAGTCTGAGGCCTCTTACAAAAATTAGACATAAAGTATAAAGAAATGAGTAGCTAGTTAACACTAGTGAAAGATTTATCCTTCAGTAAAAGTGCCATTGTCTTCCAAAAAAATTATGTGGAATTCCCAATAGTAGTGGGAGAGTATTTACCTGATTTCTTGGTTGACCTCTTGGAGAGAAAAAACACTGGAAATCTGCAAGAGTGAAAAGATTTCTCTAGCCCATTCACTTAACCTGGTGGTCACTAAAATGTGAGGAGGATGCTTGCTTTTTCTCACTTTACCCGTACAGTTAAGTTTTCCACAAATACAGAAATCCAAATGAAATGTGCCTTCATGTGTCCTCATTGTCATGATGTCCTCTGCAGCTTTACCAAGGATAGTAATGAATGGGGTGTCAAGAGGAATCTTCTTATCCTCTGCTCTAATAACTGAAAAGAGGAAGCAGGAGGTTGTGTAACTGAACTGAAAAATGTCAAATAACCACATGGAAAAAAAATCTCTTGGAATATTCAATTAATAATAATATAAATATATTCAAAACTAGATTTTAGTAAATAATAGTTTAAATTAATGATTGCAATATTATTCATATGGTTGTTCCTGAGAAATTGGACTACCTTAATGTCAAGCATGAATAAATTACAGTCAATTTTTATTGAAAAATTATCTCTCTTCTACAGAAAGATAATAGCAATGTAACCATTTGGTATCTTAACATGAGCTGATTGTGAGTTCAGAATAATGAGACATAAAAAATATTATTTTCAATTTTTGGAGGGGATTTAGAGGAAGGCAGAACATAAAATATCAGGAAGTCATTATTCAAGTGAGAGTAATAGTGTTTGTAATTTTGAATGCCTTATAAGCAATTACAAAATTTAGTATGTTTAGTATGGTTATTTTCTTGACAGTCTTAATTTCTGTAGATTGGAATTCCTTTACCATGCAACTACAACTGCTGATGTAGAAAATATAAGAGTCTAAAAAGTACACCAGATGTATAAGAATGTCTTTTTCCAATCCCATCTCAAATTGGTTTGCTCTGCTGTGTCAGAGACTATATATTTGTTTAAAAGCCATCAGCCAGTAGTCTGTTTTATAGCATCACAGTTACGAAAGGTAAGAAATAAGTCCAAAGGTAATTCTGTGCATGTCCCTGCCTGAAAAGCATTTTCTGTTGTCTCGCAGTTGTAGTGCATTGTGTGGGAAGACGCAGGCATGCACACATACCCTCTGTTGTAACCTCTGCTGTGTTTCAGGCAGTATGTTGTTATAGCGGCACCCTATAGCTGGAGCACAAGTTACCTAAGTCTACATGTAGGTCTCTGTGATGCCTTCCCCGAATCCCTCTGCTTCTCTCCCTCTCTTGGTTTGTTTGCTCATGGGAGAACCCTGAACAGTCCTGCTGTTTGTGTGACTTGAAAGGGGATCATTTGAGGAATTCTCTTGCTGTTGCCTATTTCCTTGCATAATAAGAGTTCTATATTTGTCTCTGTTCTCTGCTCTAAAGATATTATTTGTCCTGTTGAAGGGTAAACCTTCTTGATCAGGAGTTTATCCCAAGTAATATATTGCAGATTATAATAGCATCCTGTTTCAGTGAAACAGGTTGTTGATATCTTGTTTTCCATATTACCAAAGGGAAAACAAGGAGAGAATGAAGTATGTGATGAGAAACTTAGTAAGGTAATTTAGAATTTTACTGTGTTCTGTGCAAAATATTATGTTTCCAAGTGCCCACTAAAAGTCTGTTTCAAGGATTTATACTGGGGTTACAGTTAAGAAATATCCTTTTCTTTTTAGCTATGTGTCTTGCAGTTGGATTTGAATTGCTTGGAGTCTACTAATCGGCTTTACTGGTAGACCTGCTAAGAAAGCATTGCAATTGTCCATGTGAAGCACAACACAGAAAAGTATGGATTACTGAATAATTTTTTGGACACAGGCAGTATGAATTTGTGAGGAAAGCTTCATAAGCACTGAGAGGCAAATTTAACTGTAGCAGTAATGAGCTAAGAACCAAAAGAAGGCAATTATTTTTCCTTTCACTTTTATTCTGAGATTTGTACTTTGTTCATTTCTTTAGACCTGTATAGGAGGATTCAGTATCATCTTCCACCACCTGATCTCAAGGGTAAATGTGCAAATTTAGCTGATTTGTATTCTTTCCTGGAAACCTGCCAGGGTCTGTGTAAATAGGTTTATCTCTGCATGTTCACATAAGTGTGTACAAGGCCATGCCATTAAAACCCTTAGGAGTCCAAATTCAAGTGTCAAAGCTGCATTAGATACTTTATTTGGGTATAATTGATGCCAAAGCATTTGCCCAGGCTATGAAAATGAAACTGAGAATTGCAGTTCACCATGTATTTCAGATGTGTCAGGGGCTTCTCCTCCAGGAGTGTGGAGGTGAAGTGCTGGTGTGTTAGTTGTGTTTCTTCTTCAGCTGGAACTGGGTCAACTGGTGGTGGAAGAGTGGAGCTGGCTTCTGGTGTCTAGGACTGCACAAAGACGACTCCTTTTGACTTGTCAAGAGTGTTCAAGATACTTACTCTGGGTTTTGACTGGCCAGGGACAGCCTGAATCTCTATGTGAGATGTAGAAAATCAGTATTTGGCTGAAACAGCTTGAGCTGTTATTTAGAACAGAGAATACTAAATCTGTTATAGCAAATAACAGCAAAATAGCAAAATAGGCATTTAGCTGCCTATCAAACATCAAGTATCTTTGCTTGCTCTACCATTGTGTCTTGGAAGGTTACTAGGTACCTCTGGAGGAGTGTAATTAGTGGATTATCTTGACTCCTCACATGTATTACCCCATCCTGTCCTACAACACTGGTTTTACTCTGCCCTTTTGTATTGCTGTCTTTGGGTTTCAGTTTGGTTGGGGGGTGGAACCCCTATATAAGAGTTCATACATAAGTGAGCCCACAATGCTTATAAAAAGGTCTGGTGGGTTTTTTCTGGTTTTATGCTGAAAGATAAATTTCAGTTTGAGTTTCTTGTGTGATCAGTGTCATGGGATTTCATATTACAGGTGATAAAGAACTAAACACATAAACATCTAAGATGTTTCAAATAATCATCACAAGTGAAGGAGAGGTGGCTCAAAGCACCTCTTTGGAAACCATTCCTTGGCAAGAATGTCACCTTCATGGAGTAAAAGAAGGGGTAGACAGTGTGTTAAACATCTGTCACAGAACATGGGATTTAACTGGGCCTCAATTGTCTCTGACTCATAGAAATTTCACTTTGGGTAAATAAAGGCAGTAATTAATACGGGAAAAACCCAAACACCTCTAACTGCTTTTTTATGTAAGAACAACAAAGTCAGTGTATCAAGGAGACGTACTTGGGTTTTTGGTGTTTTTAGGCCTTTCTGTAACTCAAAGAGATCAGCTCAGCAAACTCTGTT
Source organism: Pachyramphus minor (assembly GCA_013397135.1). Lineage (NCBI taxonomy): Eukaryota > Metazoa > Chordata > Aves > Passeriformes > Tyrannidae > Pachyramphus > Pachyramphus minor. The sequence goes on from VYXB01002650.1 coordinate 87,266, forward strand.
ATTGAACATGATTTCATATTTCATAATTTCCCTTTATCACTTAGAGTAATTTTAATTGTCCATAACTGTTCTCTTTCCATGCAGCAGAAGAGTAGCCTAAGAGAACATGACAAAGAGGGGTTATTTCCAAATAGATGATTAAAGCATTGCACTAGAAAATCAAATTAGATTGCAATGAAATGCAGCTATAAAAATGCTTTTAGTTTGGTGAATTTTATGCAAGGACCCTCATTCAGTGATAAAACAGGATTTGCAGGATCTACATGCAGAAGTGCTAACTTCAGAGGAAAGCAATAATGTAATTGAGGAGGCTCCTCTTGGCAAGATGATGTAAAGCAGACTCTTCAACTAAAATAATTTTAAACTAGAATGAACCTGGTTCATTTAGACAGGTGAAAAGATAACTTTCCAGTGATGCCAACCTAATTATATATTAAGTTAAAATGATGGACAGGCTCCTGTTTGGTTGGTTTTGGGTTTTTTTCCCCACTGAGTCAAGGCAACTGCTAATATGCTTAAAATAAGGTACTTGGTAAGTGCTTTCCTGTATTGGGACCATGGAATCCAGCTGGCATTTTGCAGCATTGAGCTCCCATATAATGTATGAAAAATCCCATATTTCTAGGGACTGTCCATTTACTATCCTTTATTTTTTCCTTTCTCTCTTTTTAGCACTATTTGGACTAATAGAATTTTGGTGTGCTAATGTTGTATCACCTATCACCCAAATGCTAAGAATAGAATATGAAGATTCCACAGTCTACATTTGCACTGACATTAGTGCTTTAAAGTAAGACTTAAATCCTTTTGCTTGAGCTATTGTTTCTAGTTCCTGCAAAGTTCTAAGGGAAATGTTGAACAACTTCTTCAGAAAAATCCATTATAGTACAGTGTTTCTGAACAGTGCTTTCTAAATAATCCATACAATTTCACAGATTCTTCAAACCTCACAGACATTCTGGTAACATCTTTGAATTACTGTAGTGTGGAGATGAGTGGGAGGCTTGATAGAGAGGAGGAAGCTGTGAAAAAAAACCTGCTATATGGAACAGAGATTGTTTGTGAAATGACTTGTCTGGCTTTCTTGTAGTTTGCACTGAATCGGCTTTACCACTTCTGCAGTTATATGGGTTTTTTAGGCTCTATCCAGTAAAACAGAATGATTACTATGACACTATGATCCAATATGACTCAAAAATCAGGTAGACTGAAAGTTGATCATAAATTAATTCAGAATAATAAAACCAGCCCATTTTGCTGCTGTGGTATTTGTGAAAGTAGTTCAGGGTATTTCACAGGGGCGGAGGCAGGTTGGGTTGTGAGCAGTGCTGCCCTGGTTGGTGTCCAACAAAAGAGTCAGGGTCAAGAGAGACAAATAACTGCACACTTTGCAGTGATGCCAACCTTCATATATGAAGTTGAAATAATGGACAGAGCCCTGCTTGATTAGTTGGGTTTTTTCCTGCTAGATCAAGGCATTTGCTTGTGCCTTTAAAATAAGGTACCAGCTAAGTGCTTTGCTGGGTGAGGCAGGAAATGCTAATGTTGCATCACCTGAAAATGCATATTTTGTTATTGAACAAAATAATATATGAGGTTCTTGCTTGGTCAGATGCTGGGTGGGGTGGGGCCACCCTGTGTTGGCAGAAGGTGGTGAGACATTTCCATTGCTAATGCAACCTGATTAGAATGTTAAGAGCATAATCAGTTTGGTCATTCTGAGTTTGCCATGAAAAACAATAGCAAGGATTAGTACTCTGGCACTATATGTTATATTTGCTATAGTATTTTCCATACAAAATCTGCCTGGCAAATGAAACAATCTTTATCTGTAATCAGTAATGTACATTCAAAGCAACAGCATTTTGGTACCAGTGCATTTTTTTATGAGTGAACTGTGTTGGAAAGTAATCAGTGATAGATTAATCCACTTTTCCATCAACAGTCTTTCAAAAATAATGACAATATATCCCTCATGGACAGAAACTCTCAAGAAAGGGGGAAAATAAAATGAAAGAAAGCAACCCAAGAAATAAAAACTAAAGTGAGTAAATAGGTGCTGCGGCTGACTTGCCCTTCAGCTTCGTGACACTGCTGAGGAATCCTCCCAGTTGGCCCAGCTTTTATGGAACTGGAGGAAACTAGATGTGAACTCAAGCATGGAAAATAGAGTTTCACACATCTGAGACAGCCAATTAATGTGATTTTTAGTTTTCCACTGTTTTGGTTAGGTGGCAGTTTTGAGGCAGGAGAAGAATGAGTTTTAAAATAGGGATTATTTAGTTTGTAGTTTTCTGTGAGAGTCATTTACTTTATAGCTACCAGCTGAAACAGAGGAAAAAAAAAATTCATGATGTTTCTGGAATTAGCACATTCCCTACTGTCAGGCTGGCAAACCAAAATTTCATACACCTCCTTTACAACATATTCTTATTCCTAGGAATGCAATTAGGAAAAGTAAATCTAATTCAGAATATTTGAGCTGTCAAAAATTCAAATTCATAATCTTATGAATACCCCTAGGTGGCACTACATGCCTTTTTTGTTCAAAAATAATCAAATACTTTATACGTAAATAAAAGCAAAATCACAATAGCTGAATACAGACAATAAAAACGTTCCATATTTTCTCCAATAAAGTGGCTGATATGTTTTTTTTTTCAATGACTGTTATGGTTAAACACCAGACAGCAACTAAGTATCACACAGCCCCTCGCTCACTTCCCTTCCACCTTCTCCCATCACTGGGATGAGGAGGAGATAAAGGAAAGAAAAGAAAATAGAACTTATGTGTTGAGAAAGGAACAGTTTAAAAGCTGAAATAAAGTAAAAGGTAATAATGAAAATGATGATGATGATGATGATGATGATGATGATGATGATGATGATGATGGTGATGATGATAACAACAACAACAACAGGTCAGATCTCCTGGCCATGCTCCCCCACCAGCTTCTTGTGCATCTGCTTGCTGGTAGAGCATGCACCACTGAAATGTCCTTGATTTAGGGTGAGCACTACTAAGCAACAACTGAAACATCACTGTGTTACCATCATTATTCTCGTACTAAATTCAAACTACAGCACTGTACCAGCTACTAAGAAAAAGAATCATTCTATCCCAGCTAAAACCAGTACAATAACTCATGGAATAAAACTGTTATTGTCTGAGCATTGTGTAGTAATATACTAATTTTTTTTTTAGAATTTTGTGGAAAATAAGCGATTTGTCTTTAAAAAGATATAAACTTCACTAAAATATGTTTGTCTTTTTATTTAGATTCTAGCCTGTTTTGATGGTAAAAGCCATGTCAACGGGGAGAGAATGGACAAACAGGAATGAACTGGGTCTGAGTGGTTGACCTGTTTCATAAGAATAAAGGCTCTCACAATAAAATTCAGACACAATGAATTGAAAATGTAGTAAAGACATAGTGACAACCACTAGTCAAGTGACAGCCACTTCTGTTAAGATACTAATGGGTTAACAGTTTCAGCAGCATTTGAAATGTAGGCTATTGAAAGGTAGGTAAGAAGAATTATATAAGACAAGGTTAGTTCTACCATATTAAAATCAATAGGAAGTTGACAAATCAATAACTGTTAGTCTGAAATAAGTGTTCCCATATTTGTTTTTCTTCCCTTTTTTATTTCTTTACATCCATGTCCAGGCTTTTTTAATGGAAATTAGCACTTTCTGTGTGGATTAATCCATTCTGGTGACCAGTAAGTGTTTCAGTATGTTAATAATTATGTTCTTCTTTTTAATCTGTTGACTACTTTTAGTGAAGAGCTATCCTAAAATACAAAATCTAGCAAGGCTGCCCCACGGGTTTGTGTAAAGACAGAAGACCCCCCATGAGACTGCATCAGCTTTTCATGTGGTGCAATTATGCACTGCGGCATGACTGCATGAGTACCCTCGCTGGCTTATCAATCTCATCTTCATTGCATAGGGTTTACTTGTCATATTTCGGTGCTAAGACTAGAATGTGAGTCTTTCCAGGTGCCTTTTAAATTGGATGGATCTACCTTTCCACAGGACATTTTCTGCCATCTGCGTTTCCTGCTTGAGCAACACTGGAGGGTTTTTCCGTAGACGGTACCCAGTTAGCTCATTTATTGAGAAAGGTGGGAGGCTTAGGGGTTGGCCTGTGTGTGCAGCATGAGAGGAATCTTCTCTGGTTCTTTCTTTTGGCTTTTTATGCAGAGGCCTGCTCCATATGAATGACCGTGATTTCTGGACTCCAACTGGTAAATTGTATATACAAGTATAGGTCTATATATATTTTTGTGTAGACTTTTCAGTGTGATCACCAATATCAACTGTAATAATAAGCTTCAAAAGGTAAAGCATGACAGCTGAGCTCCTGCTGATATCAAAGAGGAATGTCTGTGATAGCATTTCTTAGCAATCAGCGTTTGTGGTCACATCTGGGCCGTTGCTGAAGTAGCACTGGGGATGATGACTTCAGTCTTATTGGCTTGGGGATAATTGTTTCTGTGTAGAAGAACACCTGTTGTGAAAGAATTGAAGTAATCAAAGCTGGTTACTTGAGATCATAGTATCTCAAGTTGGAAAGGACCTGTAAAGACCATTGAGACCTCTCTGTTCATTGCATGACTACCTGAAACTAAACCACAGGATGAAGAGTGTCCTCTAGATGTTCGTTGAACTCTGACATGCTTGATGTTGTGAGAAGGCTGTTGCAGGGACCAGTCATCCTCTCAGTGAACAACCATCTGCTAATGTCCAATCTGAACTTTCTCTGGTGCAGCATTATTCCACTTCCTTCTGTCCTGCTGCTGGTCACCAGAGAGAGGTGATCAGCACCTCCCATTCCATTTTCCCCTCCATGAGGAAGCTGTGAGGTCCCCTTCAGCCTTCTCTTTTCAGAGCTGAACAAGCCACGTGACCTCAGGCCTCCCTCCCAGTTCATGGCCTTGAGACTTTTCACCATCTTCTGAACATACTCTAGTAAATTGATGTCCTTCTTCTATTGAGGCACCCAAAATTGCAGACAGTACTTGAGATCCACACTAGTGCAATGTAGAGAGGGACCATGTTCAGAAATCCTGGGTTTTCATTGTATGCATTAACTAAATGATATTTTTGTTCTGAATCCTTATTTAGTGAGGCTTAGGTGATGTTGCTTAGCAGGAGAGTTTTTGTACAGTTTTTAAAGCTGTTGTAAAATAAGTAATAGTAGAAATAGCAAGGAAATTTTTTTATGGGTTGTGCAGGTTTTCTATGCTGGATTTCCATGCTTGGCAACTTGGGCTAGAGTTTATATTTATGCATGCAAATTTAACAGAGAGTGATGTCTCTTTCCTGTTAATTTCCTGCTAAATAGTGTGTAAGTCCACAACACATATAATGAGAGTATTGTACCATAGGTCATCAGAGGAAGATACAAGAGTAGTAAATGCCTACATTACACTCTGTAGTTAGGTAAGGTCCAGTCTCCTTGAGAGTCCTATGTAAACTTCAAAATATGTGAAATCTACAAATTTGCCTCTAGCTTGCATTTCAGAAAAGAGCATGTACACCAGCATGGCCAATTTTACTGCTACAGATAGAAAAAATTGCAAGAACACTTAGTACAGACTGATATAATGTTGCTGTTTGTTGATAACAAAGAGATATGCCTATTCTCAGTGCCAGGAGTAAAGACACAAATAAAACTTGAACATACATATATTTTGATGTAGAGATTTCTAAGGAAATGTTAATGAACTGTTTTGCTATTTGAGGCATAAAATAAAAAATGCAACATGTGGTAAAATAAGGAGTAATATTTGAAATTAACTAAAAGCCATGTGAACCACAGCCTTTCTTTTTTGGTTATCTTTGCCAAACAGTTTTCTCTCCCTCCTAGATATATGTCTCCCAAAACCTCTCCTCTTATGGTTGGGACATGCTAAGTGCCATTTAATTTAGTTCAACCGCAAGAGAACAGGGAAAATCAAGTGAAATGCTGGATCCACTGAAGAAAATACCGAACTCCTTCAGACTTGTGGGAATAAAGATTTCGTTAGGATACCTGGAAGTATATACATCCCTCAAAAGAAGTCTGTTACATTCTTAAGAAAGGATCTTTCTGAAAGCAAAGAAAAGGGGCAGGAAATTGTGTGTTGAGTGTGGCATTGGTTTGTGCTGCATTTACATAGAAATGGTGCATTTGGTAGTGAAACACTGTTGAGGAGTGTGGCTAAGGTAGGTGATATCCTATATATGTTAGTACATTATATCCATCAACAGAAAACAAACTGTACATTCTTTTCCCATTTTAACCGTTGTACTTCCATGAGGAGAAAAAATTTATCAGTAAACTAATGGAATAACATTCTGCTTGTAGCTGAGAGGGAAATATAGAGAGAGCAGATAATTGTTTTAGAATTGTGCTCTTTCAGAAGAGAAGAATCAACAATCACTGAAGTGAAAAGAGAAGACCAATTGAAAGGAACAATAACAAGTTTGCAAGGAAGATGTTGGAGAGACCTGACTGTGATTTAAAGAGGGTTTAGTATGTGATTACATAACCTCTTCCATGTTTTGTACATAATGATGTACTTCATTAGTTGTTTAGCTTTGACTTTCAGAGATAATGTTCACTTTATTGTTACCATGACACAGTGAAAAAACCTCCTTTGTTTGGGGGAGGGGGAGGGAGAGCTGGCTGGGGAAGAAGGAGATAAAAAAAGAAGAATGTAATTAATTATTTAGACTTTTTAAATATAAATAATATTTATCATTGTTTCACCTCATGTAAAGACACTGACTGCTCCCACTCCATAATCTCAGGGGGGGTAAATGGGATGAGTACTATTTATTGGAAATTATATGTGATAAATATATGACTTCATGTGCTGAGTGCACCAGAAAGAACATAGCAACCCAGAAGGGTCCTCTATCTGCTGAGACTATCCTCTTTGTCCGGATAGTCTGTAGAGAGCCCCAGATGAGCCATGGCATCCATGTCTTCTCATTCTCAACAATGAGCTGTTCTGAAGTTAGTATTGTAAAGAACCACAAGTGAGCAGAATAAGTGCAGGTCTGGTGCACAGCACAGTCTGAATGTTTAACATGAGGCATGCTAAAAAAGTAGACAACCTTTATTTATTTTTAATGTGTTTATTCTAGAAATAGAAGTCAGATGGTAGCCAGTCAAACCACAAAGGATTTCCCAGAATGATCGTGACTGTGGGTTGGGATTTTTTTTTTTATTTTATTTTTCTATTTAGCACTGAGAATTATGACATTTTAATGTCTAGAAAACATGTAGGTGACGCAGGAATGGTTATTACTTTTTTCCTGAGCATCAGACAGAGGAGAAAAAACTGTATTTGACAGGTTGATTTATAAAAAATGGCAATTGTTTATTGCTAGTTGTGAGGCTGGGAATACTAGAGCAAGTTCCATGCAGATGGATTAGCCAAATGACAGGGTCATTTGGGCAGGTGATAAATTGTCCAGAGTAATTTCAAAATTGTACTTCAGGGAATACTGCCTGGTAGAGAATTGAGTAAGTGCTACTCCACATCCAGAGGTCTTTCAGAAAACTTCCTGCAGCCTTTTTCATTGCTTGTAGAGCATCTCTACAGGGCAAGAACTGGATGGACAAATAGTTTTCACAGTCTGTAAAACCATGACTTCTCTATGCTTCTCTCCTACTCTTTTCCCTTCCTTGAGTGATGCCACACACATGTATACCACACAGGCACATGACAGTTATGCAGCTGGAAAGTACTTGGAGATAAAACATTATCTGGCTTGTGGGATGGGGTTGCTTGGAAACTGCCCATGTTTCGTTTTCACCACCTCATTTGAAATAAGAGGGGCTGATAAATAAGAGTCTGCCACTATCCCCATGCAAATGCTTCAAGATGCTCAGACTCTTTGTTTGAGGAGCTCAGCTTACGTGCTTGATCGTGACATGTGGGCAAGCCTAGTCAACTGGAAAAAAAAAGACAAAACCCCAAAGTCCTGTCTCCATTACAATATAGACAAGGTCAGAAGAGGTGAGTCCGATAAGGGCAGCCTGCAGCCCCGATGGCAGCAGGCCAGCACTCCCCATGGCACTCGCCAGCTTTGTGGCTCCGGGACGTGCTTCAGTGCTGCTTGTTTTTCCATCCTTGTCAACCATGTGTGAGGTGCTGTCACCCAGCGCTCCTGGTGGAACTACCTGAACCGTGCACATCCTTAGTTAGCCCATTTCCACACATGCTGAGTTGGTTTTTGCATGCATTGGTTGCAACTGTTCGACCCTCTTGCCACGTCTGTGTTTTCTGTCCTTCTCTTCCTGGACTATTAGCTCTACCATGTGTGAACCAAGCCTTTAGAAACATTTGAAGCACCTAGTGCTTAGCTGATGCTGCCAAACACAACGATAAAAATACCTCTCCATCCCACTGTCACTCTGCAATTGCGTAAATACTGTCCTTGCTACTCAGTCTACGTCACAGGACAGTCAGAAAGATGTAATCTGCAGTGCTGGGAGCACACAGGATAAATGTTTCCAGGATTTAGCCTCCTGAAAACAAAGGATTTCTGTATTTTAGGATTAAATTAGTAAAAGTAAGATGACTGAAACATTATTGAAACCTTGCAAACTCTTCCATTTTTGTTGTAGGCCTTACAGTTGTGCTTTTCTTTCTGTGTTCCAGTTCCTCAAATTGTGTGATTTTGCAAACATCTCAGGCTTATTACTGGGTTTGGAGTTGGTTTTTTTCATAGCTCTTTTTAGCCTTCAGTTTTCTTCCAGGGAAATTTGATAGGCATGCAGATATTAACAACCCAAAGCATATTTTTTAATTAATCACAGGTTTTATGGGGTCACTGAAGTCACAATTATATTGGCTTGATGTTGGCAATATTGTTATGATGTAGTTGAAATACTGTCCTTTTCATTGCAGCCATTGGGTACAGTCACTTTAAAAAAGAATGGACAGAGTTACTTGCTCTAAATTGGAGAACCTTTTCTGGATATTTTTTGATGTGATATTAAAGGTCTCTATTGGAGTGTATGGGAAAAAAAAAAGAAAAACAAAAGAGTATATGGCACAGGGACAGGGTATAAAAAAAGTAGAACATGTGGAATGGATGAACTGAAAATGTACTTCAGGGATGCTCTGGGGAACAAGAATAAGAGAAAGCACAGAAACCAAGGGAAAATTCTCATCTACTTACTGAAAGTAAATCCTTTTCCTACAGATGCTTAGTAACAGAAGAGTCTGCCTTTAAAAATACAGAATGAGCCAAAATTACTGATTTGAAATTGCTTATAATTAAGAAAGAGAAAGGATACTCTTTTCTTTAAAATAATGATGTGATACTTTTTTAATATATAGAAACCAGAAAAGGAAAATGTCAGAAGGTTAGAGCTGTAAAAAATAAGAACTAGAAAGAAACAGACTGATGGAAAAGGAAAGCAGTTGATTGCAACCTGTATTGGAGACGAATGCACCCAAACAGCAACAAGATTTTGTAACAGCAAGGCAAAGGGAATGGCAGATAAAACTATCAAATAACCCAAACAAAATGTTCCAAAATTTTCCTTCTGTTCATGTCTCTTTCAAGTTCTTAGCCTCAAGTTTTGCTTCATCCCATGTCCTCCTCACTGGCTGCCAATGTTTTGACTGTCATGTATGAGTTATGTTGTTTCTTAATAGCCGGTTTCATTCCAGCTGGACTGCACTATCAACTTCAGTGTCAGCAGAGAAAGAAGAAACAGGACACTGGATAAAGGCTATGGGGGGGGGTGAGTGGGTGTGGGGATAGCATACTAAACCCAATCAGAAGCCAACAAGTGAATGCAGACGGTTTATAAGAAAGTGTGAAACTAGACATGTTTTTGCTTTATGCTGTGTTCAGTGTTGCTGTGTGGCAGCACAGCATTGAACTGCAGGCTGTGATGTCAAGGAAGAGGTAACACAAGCACCAATCTACACTAACTATCGTGATACCAGTGAGGGTGTTTTATTTACTGGTGTACTTGTAACAGGTTGGGTCTGTAGATGGGAGTCAGAGAGTAAAAGGCTGCACAAAGAGCTCTTGAGAACAAACGAAATTCTGTCACTTTTGCTTTTGTAAATAATAAACTGTAAGAAAGCAACTTAAATTACTGAGCCTTCAGCAATGTGGTTTGAGAGTAAGATATTTCCCCTAAAAAGGTCTCTGGTTGAGAGTAAGATATTTCCCCTAAAAAGGTCTCTGGTTGAGAGTAAGATATTTCCCCTAAAAAGGTCTCTGGTTGTTTCTAAATCTGTAGTTTTGCAAAGCACAGGACGGAGCATATAGTTCTGTGGAGCAACATGCAGCTGATTTTTTTTTATGTCCATTTGAATCCACTGGAAAAGGCTGCAGACAATCCCTGGCCGGAGATCAGTGCAAGATGGCAAGGAATGAGTGCACATAAGATTGTTCCTGTTACCAAATGCAGGATGGACTTAAATACTGCTCTGAAGGAGATCTAGCAATAATATCTAGCTAACAGAAACGTTGATACCACCAAATCAAAATAGATGGGCATACAGAGATTTTCCTGAGAGAATAAGGAGGTATATTGTCTACTACAATGTGACTGGCCAACTGTGAGCATGCACAGAATTAGCAGTAATTGTGCAAAAGGTGTTTGTTTGTAGAGTGTTCAACAACAGATCACTCAAGAGTCAGCAATCACATACAATCTGAATGCGATTGCAAAATGTTCAGATTGCACCTCTGAAGATAGACCACAGGTCTCCATAGTGAAACTCCAGTATCCACAAGAGCCCTGATAGGGAGCCAGAGCCAGCTTTTGGAACGTGCAGCCTAGTGGATCTGCCTTGTTGCATTATTCATATTGTGAGCATTGTGTTTAAAGAGGTACTAGTTTAAAAAAAGGTTACTAAATGTAAACTTTTCTTTGAGGGCCTATATAATTGTAAATATTGTGAGAGGTATCATGGTTTTACACATTAGGCTTGCTGTGCACTAACAGATTTCTTTTTCAAACAGTTTGCATTTCAAATGGCTTTCTTTTTCAAAATACCTTAACATAGTGAAATAACCATGTTAAAATATTATCAATCAGTTAATATTAATTCATTTTCTCAAAAAACAATGGGAAAACAGTCTGGACAAAATGTTCCCTCATCAGATCTTCATTGTTGTAACTGTTATGTAATAGCATTAAAATATGAAATCTAAGTTGATTGCATGTTCAATTCTCAAAAATTTTAGCCATAACACACAAGTGCTAATTTAAATATTTTGAAAACAGACCAAATAGCACCATAAAAGAACAGTTATTTCTTCTTATTATAGTTCCCCTTTTCTGATATCACTTGTATGACATTTTTGTCTTTTTATTTTTTTTCCCTGAGTATTTAGCTTTCTCATAAACTCACAAACTATCCCTAGAGATCGGTAAAAACTTTTGAGTATTCAGAACTGGGAGAAATTATGTTTGTGTGTATACTAGCATACACTCACTTTTTCTAATAATAATAGCTTCATCTTTATCGAGTGCTGAACACTTGAAACCAGAATAATTCAGCATTAGAAATTTCTTCTCCAGGTAGTTTTATGTACTAAACCAAATAAATGTAGTATTTTTGAAGAGAGGCTATTGTATGCAAATCTCTCAAGTAATTTCTTTTAAATGGTAATATTTTTTGACTGCATGTTGCTTTTTATCAGGCAACTGAATTCTTAATTTCTGCTGACAATTTCTCAGGCAAATTTTTGAGATTGTATTGCTGTGTACCTGCCCGGGCATCAGGGTTTTTCTTTGGTATTAAACTTTTAAAGCCTTAAAAGACATCCTCTGTGTGATTTTGACTGGCAATAGGATTTTAACTGTAGACTTCATTTGCACTTCCCAGGTAAAAGTTTTCTGTAATGTCATTCAATTTGCCATATAATTTTAAAAATAATTTTTCTATATTGTGATACGTTGATTTAGACCTCAAATCATTGATTTATAACTGGAAGAGTAATTTGTTCAATTTATATACTTTTAGATGTTATTTCTTGGATTTTTTTGTGGTTTTATGTGTTTTTAATATGTTAATATGAAATATGAGTGACTTAGTCATATTTACTATTACCAAGATTTTTATAGGAACAAATGGATTTTATGTGTTTTGGCCTTTAAGCACTCAGGTGATGAACAGTTCTGACTTTAACACAGATCAACTCCCTTGATTTGTACTGATAACATAAGGGCTTTTTAATAAGTATTTTATAATTGGCCTATGAACTCTTCAATTAGATTACTATAAAAAGCAAAATTTAGATTCTAATACAGTATGGTATTTTACATATTTTATTCATAGCTTATACTTAATCTTAACAACCCAAGTCTTCAAACATTAAACTAATCGTGCCTCATAAAGCAGCATTTTTTTTCTGCTTTTTGAAATTAAGGTATGGCATGCTATTAAAAGAAAGTCTTTGGAACCAGTTAGGCCCAAGAACTTTTTTTCCACAGGAAATTTAAGATAATGACTTTAATTTTCAATTCCTTGCCCATTATTTTCATGCTTGGAAGATTAACCTGAACAGCTTCAGTAAGACACCAACTTAAATTCCCCAGGAGAAATATTCTTCATTCTTTCTATTGTTTTCAATGAGATCATTACACTTCTATATTATAATTAGGACAATTGGTTTAAAGCTCAGATATGTGGCAGTGTGTCTTTGGGAGTAGACATCAGTAAAAAGAACTGTGATTTAATAATGTTAATGAACCATCCACTAAAATCTCAAACTGATACTTTTGGGGGAGTTAGAATGATGTAAGAGAAAAGGTTTTTTTCCTTTTTTCCACACACTTTCTGGTTGAGACAAGACAAGCAACTTGAAATAATTGCAGCTTGTTATAACATACAGATTTAGTGAAAAAATTGTTTTATAACAGTAAGTTTCACATACAATTTTTGTAAACATGAAAGCTTTCAAGGTTCTGCGTATATACAATCTTTAGAACTTCACCTGCTATCAGAAAGTGTCTGATTTCATTTTGTGTTTACAGAGTTGGGAAGTTAAAAAAGATTAGTACCTTAAAAAAAAATTTAAATAAAGAAGTTTAGGAAAATACTGAGATTGAAAGAAGTTATATGTGTCCTGTTTGTACAATGATGATGCTATATATATGTTGGATATGCTGTTACTTTCTATCTATTTGTAAATGCATAGAAATCATTGTGGCTGCTTTGTCTTTAATCATTTTGATTGAATTGCACTGTTTGATCCAGGAGTCTGGGAGGCTAGATCATGTCCCACTCATTTCGACGGCAGGTACACTCAGGGCACGGCCTCGTTCCTCTCTTTAAATACCAGTCTCTGAGGAAAAAACCTAATGTGCTGAGGGTAGAGTGTGATTATCTCCAAAGTCATGCTTTAAAAAGGGAAAAAAGTTGGTTCAGTGTTTGACAAACTTGAATGATCAAAAGTGTCCTAGAATAATTTTATCAGACATGCACTTTTTGTGACTTTGGTACCTTCTAAGATTATCCCTGCATTGTCTCAGCATTTTTTGACACATTTTGTGGTAGATTTCTTTATAAATGTATGTCTGGTATTTATTGTTTATTTCAAATTCATTAAGGATGAAAACTGCTTGAATAGGTATATTACAACTGGTCAGCACAGGCTTCAGAATCTGGTATTAATTTCTAAAAATGCAATCAAGTCCCTGACCTTATGCCCTTATATTTGAAAAGTTATAGGCACTGATATTTTTAGTTAGGATTCACATTGCTTCTTCAACTGCCCTTTTTCAGCATCATGGGAATCCCTGCCTTGGCCTTTCTGTGAGCAGATGAGTGTTGATGAATTTCTCTTCTCTTTTTGCTGCCAAAGTATATCCTCACATTAATATGAGAAACAGTTCCTCTTGCTCAGCTAGTAAGAAAAATCATAAATAATATTTTGGGCCATTTAGAGACTGACTGTATCTTCAAGATGCCTTCTTTGTAAGATATAAATAATTATAAAAGATAATAAATGTCCGTTCTAGCTCAGCACTGCACTCAGAGGTCTCCAAGTTGAATCCAGTGATGCTGTCACTGGAGATACTCAGCCCATCAAGAAGCTTGAGTTGAAGTTCAGGTAATGCTGATGCTTAAAATAATGCAGAAATGGGAATAGACCTATGCTTCAAGCTGAGAAAGCTCTCAGTCTCTGTGTTCATGTACAGTTTCAGTATTTTTTGCCATATGGTCATTCCCATAGCTTGGTACTATAACTTAAGGAGAAGAGTTTCAGCTAAATTCTGTCATGGAAGGACAGGCAGTCTGGAAGGAGGCAGGCTGTTAGTATTTCATGTTTGGATCTTTCTGGCAGCTGTGAACTCTTTTTTGTTTGTTTTTACTTTGTTTCGGTTAAGATAAAAGCTTAGTCTGATAAGGTACTTTCTGTCATCAATATAAGTGATGAATGAGACCTCAACCTCTGTAAAAACAGAAAATTAGCACTGTATAATTTGTTTCAGGATCCTGAGGTTTGTCATTCTTTGCTTGCTTTGTTCATCTTATAAGTAAAATGACTGCTCCTCTCTATTTAGATGTCAAGACAGGTCACACACATTTATCACAACAGGATAACGAAATCACGCATTTTGACAGTGAAGTCACACCCTCTGTGTGAGAGGTAGTATTTAGTATTGATGCCCCAAAAAGGCGAATAAAACTGCTTAGAGACAGAGTTTTAGGCCTTTAAGCAGCAGGTATTTATTAAGCGACGTCGGAGAACTCCCTGGCTCAAGCCAGACAAAGGAGCTCTGCCCTGGTCAGGCGAAGGTAGATAATTTATACAGTTTTGATTATGATTGCAACATATTCACATACATATTCATATTAGATTACAATATTCATAGCAGGTGGAGTCAGGGGAGGGTTTGGAGGCGTGGTCTTCATTTTGGGGAATAATTCGGTGGTACATCCAGTCTTACTTCATCAGAGGGTCTCATTTTTACTCCCCTTCATCGCTGACCTTTGGTGAACTTATGAACTTTCCATTGTTTCGTGTTCTATTTGGTGAAGCCTGAAAAAAGTCTGGGCTCCTTGCCTATTTCTTCTATTCAAATGTCTACTCTAGCTTACTTTGCTCTAATTTATTACCCCAGATCTATTGCATGATGTTTCTATCGTTCTTCTATGTCTAGGTACTGTGAACAGAACAGAACAGGTTTTTCTTTTAGCAAGAGCAGGTTTGGGAGCGGGGGTGCTCAGAGATAATTTGGTTAACTCTTTTAGGCCTTTTTCTTGTTTCAGTATGGCATTGGCCAATTTAGAAAATAAATATTTTTGAATTGATATATAGTAAGTAAATTTTGCTTCCTAGTGATATGTGGCCTTTTAAAGTTGCCCAAATCTTTTTTCAACATAGTAGTTTTATTAACAGGTTTGACCTGTCACGTTTGTATTTTGTTGTGCAGTTCTTTTTGTTCTGCAGAAGGTGGTTTCTATTTGTACCTGCCTTGAATTGGAATAAATGGGAATTCTATCATAAAATGTAATGTTGCATTGACTCCACCTAGAAAGTAACAAATTTTAAAGGTCACATAAAATAGGCCATTCTCAGCTCTTTTTTTCGCAAATATATTTGATTAAAAATAGTTTGCTCTGTTTATTAAATCACTGGTGTTTTCCCCTCAGGGCCAACCAAAGCAGAAGCAGATCTTTGCATTTGTCATCAGCTTAAGGTCACAAATACAATTGGATTATATAATACTATATACCTTTCCCCTCTACTGAATTATCAATGATGAAGTATTTATAATAAAATTAAGCACACATATCAGAAGTCACTGAAGTGTAAAATGTTACCCTGAGGTCATAGCCAGACATTTCAATCAATGTGTGTTTACATCTCCTTGGCCAGATGTATTTCCAGTGTAGAGTGTAGTAACCTGCAACTCTCAAAGAAATCAGCTTTGGTAGGAATTGAAGCAGATCCACGGTATTCCAAGTGTTATTTATGAAAAATATTTTTTAAAGTCAATCTGTTGCGTATGAAATGAATAAACAAAAGAGCCATGATTGCCTTTCATTGTTTAAAGCAGATTGAGAGATGAATGCTCAAAAAGAGGCATTGAGTTCTCCCTTTTATGTTATTTTATTTCCAGATGAGCTTTGTTACAACCACTATCTTCAAAGTAAACATTCAGCTCCAATAGGAAAATTCAGATCCTATGGTTTATAATCTTTGTTTAGTGGATGCTCTAAGGGATAAACCTAATAATTTTGAGCTGACCCAGAGACTGAACCAAAAACACACTTGTCATTTATATACTATTTTATAACTGTTGTTTTTTTATAACTGGTTATTTTATAACTGTTATTCTGCCCTGTAGTCTAGCTTGAAGTTCCAGTGTTGCTCTAGGTACAGCTTTCAGCATGCTTTCCACAGCTGCACATGTGCAGCTCTTCCTGTCTCTCCAGTGTGGCTATTTAATATTCCAGACTCCATACACAGCTCACTTAGTATGAGTGCCATTTCATATTGCCCAAGGCATGATGCAAATCTTAACCAAAGACTAAACCCAGGGTAGTTTTGTGATACTGAGCACCTTTGGTACGTCTGAGGGTGGAAGAGCTGTCTGCATGAACTCAATGATGTGAGAGTTGAATAAATTTTTCCAAGAAGTCCAAACTATTTTTTTCTTGTTGTTATTTAATTAGAAGTAAAATTCTAATGATTTTATAAATCAATTTTTATATGAACTGAATGTAAAAATCAGAGGCAGTGGAATCAGTATCCCTGGAGGTGTTCAAGAAATGACTAGATGTGGCACTTAGTGCCATGGTCTGATTGACAAGGTGGTGTTTGGTCAAAGGTTGGGCTTGATGATCTTAATAATTGTATAATTTTGTGATTATAAACTGAATTAAAAATCACAACTGAACAAATCTTATGTGCCATATATCAGAAGGCAGAAGAGGTAAGCTGTGCATTCCACAACAGCAGTTCAACAGATCCTGTGTTCGCTTAGTTAAACTATACATGCACTGTTAATTTAATATGACAGCCCCCAAATACTATTAAGCAAGTGGGCTGGTAAGTCTGGAATAGTTTTTCTGTCTCAGGCTCAGAAGTCATTTAGCAGGACTGATTTGAGGTATACGATCCATTATAAATGTGAGGAAGGAATAGTCTGCTTTCTGCTTCTCACATGGGAATGAAAAGAGTCATTAATAATGTGTGAGTGAAAACTGAAATTAAACATGTGAACTCTGAATTCTTCATCTATTTCTTATACTCTTTGAGTAGTACTTTGCCAGAATTTTTTTGACCATTCGGCAAACTCTGTGGTACCTGGTCTCCTCAAGTCAGATGGGCTTCATCCTTCTAGGAAGAGCAAGAGGACTGTAGCCCATAAGTTGGCAGGACCGATCAGGAGGGCTTTAAACTAGGTTTGAAGGGGGAAGGGATTGAAATTGTGCTCTCCAAAGATCAACCCAAGGATGGAAACCCTGAATTAAGAGTGAAATCAGCAGCCCACCTGAAGTGCATGTGCACTAATGCATGCAGTATGGGCAACAAACAAGAGGAGCTGGAAGCCATCGTGCAACAGGAAAGCTATGACATAGTTGCCATCACAGAAATGTGGTGGGATGACTCACATGACTGGAGTGCTGCTATGGGTGGCTACAAGCTCTTCAGAAAAGACAGGCAAGGTAGGAGAGGTGGAGGGGTGGCTTTATATGTTAGAGAGTCTCTTGACTCT
>VYXB01002650.1:108607-136203 GCA_013397135.1 Pachyramphus minor
TAGACGAGTAATGGTTACACTAGCTTTACCAAGCTTTTTTGGTTTGTGAGTCTTGCTTCAGTTGAAAGGAATTGTAGGCTTTAAGAAAACACTTTAGCAGGTGACTTCTGTCCAATATATGCCTTTTTCAGCAGCTTATATAACACTGGCTTGCAGCCAAGAGTCAGGTGTGTCAACATAGTACTGTGCTCAAATTAATGGTCCGTGCTGAGAAACCTCATTTTTTTTAGATGTTCAGGATGATACTTCTTTTCCCTTAACCTACCTGATAAGAATGAAATTATTTGCATTTCTGATTTGCAATATGTACATCACCTGTATTTTTTGTCTGCAGATTTTCCACATGACATACGATCTGGCCAGTGCAGTGGTGAGAATCTTTAATCTCATTGGAATGATGCTCCTGCTGTGTCACTGGGATGGTTGTCTACAATTTTTAGTACCATTACTCCAGGATTTCCCACCAGATTGCTGGGTGTCCCTAAACGGTATGGTTGTAAGTATTGTTCATTTTTCATTGTGCTTTCTAAACATTACTATTCTAGTTAGCTTCAGATTTTAGTGTAAAAATACATGCCTAGTAATATGCTGCCCTGCAATTTATTCAAGGTTACTTTTATATTTTTTTGGCTCACTTGCTAATGAACTAAAGTTTGTTTTGCAGTCCTTATCATCAATAGAATGATATTGACACATTGTCAGCAAATGAGCCAGAAAATACTTTCAGTTTTAACATCATTTTAATTTGTTAACCCTCATTCCCTAAAAAAAAAAAAAAACACCGAAAGAAATATGGAACACTCAGTTCACCAATGCTTTCAGTTTAGTCTGTAGTTTCAGAATCCTCCTGAAAGTATATAATTTCTGTTTGCTTCATCTAATGGTATCCTCAGGTTTTTTTGTAAATAATGTCTGGGTCATCTCATGATCCGTTGTTCCTGACTTAAAGGTCAACATGAAATTTTTCTAAGTAAAATAAGATAAATAGATTTAGTTGCATGATACTCTTCTGTGTGGGAACAAAATGTTCAAGGACAGAATGTAACTGTGTGTTATTTATAAGGAAGAGTAATGATGTTCTGCTTAAAGGACAATGGCTGTGAAAAATGTAGGTTTTTATCAAGTCAGATAACGCAGCAATATAGAGAAGATTTTTATAGGTACTACACAGAAAAAGTTGTTGAAATGGGCTTATGGCAAAAGGAAGCAGCCCAAGAAGCTCTCTCACTGGACATCTCAAAACATGTATCTCCCCATTTTTTACAATCTTGGAATCCATAAACCAGCACTGTTTACTGTAGATGGGCATCTTGCTCAGTCCCACATATTTCTATTGTAGAACCATAAGAGTATTTGTTCCTTTAGGAATGTGATACTGCACATTAATGCGGGAGCTCCTTGACTAAGATTGTCAGTCATACAGACAAGTATTTGCAGTCATCAAGCAACATCTTTAATGATAAGCAGCATGTTTGGTGACACCTCATTGTGCCACTTTCCTAAAAAAAAAAATTCTGACATGTCTTCAGAAATGGGATTGCTACAATAAAAGTAGGTCAGCATGATGCTGACTGGCACATCTTTCCATTCTGCTGTATTCTGGGTTCTGCTTTCTAACATCTTCCATTCACATTTACAGAGGGTACATTCTACCAGCTTTTTAAAGATCTGGATGAAAATCATGCTAGCAAGTGAAATGAAGGATTGGATTACACTGAATTGAAGTATTTAACTTCTAGAGAACGCTGAACTATTATATTATTTTTGCTCCTTAAGAGCTACATTCAGTAAAAAAGGCTGTAAACTCTATGTATGTGCTCAGGCCCTTCTTTCAGCCTACTCACACACAGGGTTTTTTTATGAAAACAATACTCTTGTCTTACGGGCCACATACCCTTTGGAAGATCCTTTCTGAAAGTTGCACCTTTAAAAATTTTTTGTCAGGATATTGAATTTTTTCTGTTGAATAAACATAGGGAAGAGATCTGAATATAATGTTCACAGCGTAGGCAGTCTTTTAGGCCACTGGCAAGAGAAAGAGTTGTGGACTGCCAGTCTGGAATCATGATCATCATGGCTTGGCTTTCGAAGGGCTCTACCCACGCTTGCTGCAGGCACGCTGATGGCTGAAAAGGCCAGTCTGGAATCAGGACCATATTTAAGACCTCTCCTGAGGAAAACATCTAGATGTTTCTTCTGACCATGTCATGGTGTTATGAGACATTTTGTGGTTGCTTTCCATGCTCTGAAAAATAATTCTTTAGCACTGAAAACGGATGGAGACGCTGTCATGGAATCTCAGCCCTCTAAAATGATAGAGGAAATAGAAAGATGATAATTATGATGATGATCACGGTTATCTGCTTTTCTAGTGTATTCAGAGTCTAACTGGCTGCTAACTTAGAGTTTAGAAGGGCTTCATGTTCCTGATATTGCAAGAGCTTAGGCAAGAGGGGTACTTAACTGCCCTCATATACCGTAGCATGTAACAATCTAATCTCGTCTGAATTTTAAAACTTTTGTTAATGAAGTGACTGCACCTGTTACTGGAGTTCGGACTCAAAGTAAAATTTTAAACTTATTAATTGTGAGTGTTCACTTGAAGACTCATTCAAGCCACTGTGTGCTCAGCCAGAAATAGTTTTTCTAATAGTTATGAGCCAGAGCATTTGCAGATAATGTGATGATAAAGAAAGTGAGTGAGGATGCCACGAGGATGCCATGCTGTTTCCTCGGTTGGCAGAGCCTAGCCTGCCCTTCCAATCCGTAGTTCCCTTCTGTCTTGCACATTAGTTGCTTCAGGCTGCAGAGTGCAAGAACTTCTAAAAGCCTTCTCCTGAAAGCTGTTTCTTCTGTTCGAACTGATACATGAAAGTATGCAAATTCCACAGGTGTGCTCGTGGGTTTACTTTATAAATACTTGTAAGAAAAATAACGTAATTTAAATTTAATGTCATAAAGGTGTAGAAAAATGAACCAAAGCTGCAGTTTGCTTACTTCCTCTCTGAATAATGCCACTGAATGCAATTAAAGTGAAACAAATTGGTTGGATTTTTATCTTTGAAAGGGTAATAGGAATGTCATAATGTAACATGAAGGAGACTATAAAATGGAAAACTCTCTCTTCTAAAAGAAAATCGGATCATGACTGGTTAATACTGTACCAACCTACAGCCTAAGTAGGTAAACAAAAAATGTTCAGGTCCCTTTGGTATACTCTCTTCAGTAATAATAATTATGAGCCCATATTGTATCTGTACTCTCAGCTTAACCTTCTTGGATAGTTCCTAGCATTGGCCTTCATGCTGCTGTGAAATGACTGCCAGAGGTGACATCTTCCTTTAATTAATGTGATCCCACTTGCTCACTTTTGTATCTTTATTGCCATTTGATTGCGCTGACTTTATTAGTGCTGAGTACTGTGGACAGGCAGGATCTTGTGTTCTTCCAGAATAACAATGCACTTCTCTTTAAAAATAGGAACACTGGTAAATATAATATAAAAGTAAGTAGCAGCTGGTTTTGCACCTCACTTTAAGCCATGCTTGAGCCAATTCACTACAGAAAAAATAACAGTCAGTTACTTATATGAGGGAATATGGCTCTTTAATGCCATTCCTAGTTTTTCTTAACAGTAGGATTTCATTCCAAAAAAAGTCTTTTCTGAAGAAGTTTCACAGACTTTCCTAATGATGCTCCCTAATTTCTCCTTGGCTCAGAAAGCCTATTATCTGCTGCTGCTTGTGTGATTTATCGTCAGCTTTCTGATCTGCATTGCTTTAGACTAGTGTACTTCCATAATGACTCATAGACCAAATATCTTTGTCGTGCCACAGAGTTTGAGCCAGCAGTTCCTTAGAAAATTAAGAGTAAAACTTGCAGTTGAAACCATGGAGGCACAAAACCAGAAAAGCTCAGTGATCCTCTCCTAAAATCAATCTGTGCAAACCAAGATTCTGCATTTTGCAATCAATTTCAGCTGCAGTAATTGAAAGAAAAGTGTATGAGTCCCAGCTGATGAACTGTTACAGTCCAATCTTATACGGGACAGGGATTCTAGGCAAGTAGAAATGAGAGATGACATTTTTGCCATTGATGCCATCTAAGCATGACACCCTGTAATAAAGCATCCCTTACAGTAGATCATTAGTAACAGTATCTGAAGATTCCCAACCTGTATTTTCCTGTCTATATTTGCACTAATTCATTGTATGGTTAGGAAAACATATGGCCCTTTAAGCAAGGTATTTTCCTGGCCTTTACAGATTTTTCGTTTATAATGTTCCCTTTCTCAGATACAAATCTAGCAAACAGGTATAGAATTTAACTTGAATGGTGAGGTTTTTAAAGCCAAAAGGGATTTTAAAGCCTTTGGAAAGGCTTTGTTTTACTGGCATTTCTCTTGGCAGTAAGCCAATGTTTGCTCAGCTAGAACATTTCAGGTTTTCTGGGTTTTTTTGTTTTGCCTTTCCCTTTTTGTCCTTGCAGTTGGATTGTTTGTATCTCTCAGGGTGTTTTAGATTTGTATTTGGTGAAGTGGGATTTTGCATTGTATTAACGCCCATTTGTATCACATAATTTCCTCAGGGGCAAGGAAAATCAGACGTTAGAGTTCAGATCTTCATCTCTGATGGTATCAGCATTGCTAGAAAAAGAATTTGGAAATTTTTGCTGTAGAATTGGAAAGTCTCTTTCATTATAAAATTAATTATTTAAATTAATATTTCATGGGGAAATTCAGAAATGCAGGAGATGGTGAGAATTTATAGTGCTCTAAGACCTGTGCTAATATATATGCAATATGCAAAAAAGATATTTAGTAATAACACCCAAAATTTGCATTTTAATTCTCAACAATTCTTACTACTGGACACCATTTTCAATTACACAATATATTTTTTTTTCTCTGCTTTACTTAATTGAGTGCAAGGAATGCATTATGGTCATTTGATGTGTTATTCTGCATTGGGTTTTCTCCTTTTTGATAATGCATCAGTGTAGCTCATGGGATTTTTCCTCATTTGATCATTATGTGATAGTCATCATTTAGAGACTCCAAAATGTTTTTGAGTACCTTTTTATTATATGGCAAAATATTGTAGAGCCACATATAAAGCATTAGATTCTTTTGATTTCACTTGCAATGCTGAGCAATAAATGCTTATGTAAATCAAATCCAAGAATCTTAAATTGGTTGCTTAAAAGGTATGGAACATATGGGAATCATCTGATTATTAGAGGCACTAAGGATCTGGTGAGGTATACTACCACTCTATGTATTTTATAGTCATATATTTGTATCTATTTATGCATATTCAGCTAGAGCAATGCTTCTTGGAACAGATAAAAGAGTGACATTACCAATCAGACATGGACTGTGATCAAAATTAGTGGAGTTGCCCAAGTCAGATGCTTTATTTATAACACAATTTGGAAATATCATAATACCAATAACAACAATATGTAACATTTTTAGGACTAAGATTACCCTTATTTTTGAAATCTACAGTGAATAATTATATCCATTCTAGTATATGCAGATGTTCAGAATTCAGTTACTGCTCTCTCTCTTGCACACAGCAAGAGTGACCTAGTCAGTGAGGTCAGCCTGTTTCCTCCTGCATCAAGATGTTGAAGTGATGATCTGTTTCTCTGCTTTGGCATGGAGTGACAGGCCTAAAACTGTATTAACTCAGGAAAATTTATTAGTTTGTGTGATTTGACAGTATAAGAAATTGAAAAGGAAATTTCTGTAGATGCGCAGAGTTAAATGACAAGGTACTTTTAATGCAGACTGAAGACATGTGTTAACTGCAATACCAAAAGTTTATGCCAAGCTAGCAAGGACTGGACAAATAGGGTATCTGAGGACACTGTTGATTTAATTCGGTGTGTCGTGATCAATGAAGGGGAAAACAAATCAAGTTCTCGTTTTTAGAACAGTTGCTGAGGCTTTAGGAAGCCCACATAGGTTTTGGTTTATGGTTTTTTTTCTGTTCTCTGACAGGTTAGGAGGTCAACTGCTTTTGCAGGCCTAGAATGGCAAATAATAATAAATTTTCCTTCCAACCTCCTTGCTTTTGATGTAATGTTCTTTATATTTTTTGATGTCTAATGTACTTTTGGAAAGATTTCTGATGGGCTTAGATAAAATCAATTATCAGATTTTTTGTGTCTAAAGTTTTTGAAAATATTTCAGTTTTTCTGTGTATTTATTTCTGCCATTGATGTCTGCTCAGATTATGACTTTTAGCTTATTGCAGTTATACTATGAGCTAATTAAGATGTAGAACCTTGAAAGCTGAAAAATAAAGGTGTAAAATCAATTACAGGAAGGTTTAAAACTTTTTTGAATTCTAACATTAGAGAAAGTATTCATGTTACGCATGAATATTTGGATTACAATGGAGTCAAAAGGGAAAATAGCATTTCAAATAAGATATTCCCAGTTGTAATCACACAAGTCCACCACCTTTGAAAACTGTTTGGAATTATGAATTCAACTATAGTCATAAGCCCTTCTACCTTACTTTACTCTCACCAAAATACTTAAATCTTAATGTTATAGTATTGATGCAATTATTTAATGCTGATGGTGATAGATGGTGATAAATATTGCAGTAGATATTGGTGCTCAGTGCTACAGAGGAAGGATCTGTATTACGACACATGTTTGTAAGTATTGATTGTAGCACTGTGTTACTGGTGTGATAATAGGTGCTAAAGAGGATGAATTCTGTAATGAATTAGTCGGCTGCCTTTCATGCTTCTGTTTCTTTCAGATAGAAAGCAGGTCTTCCTAATATGGGATAAGAATAATGAAACCATTATTTAGAGGAAGCATACAAAAGCAAAATAATGCACTTAATAGATGCTAACTTATTTTCATGGTTTTAATTTGCTATTGCTAGGAATTTTTTGGAAGAGCTAGGAATATTCTCCTCTAGGAGTGGATGCAAGGAGCAACTTGCTTTTTTTTCATCAAAATTTAGTTTCCATATTTCTCCCTCAAGAATCAACTCAAAAATGCTTATGCTGCAATGTATTCTGAAGGGATTTCTGGTAACTGTAAATTGCAAAATATTTTATTTACACTTGAAAGAATAGAAGAAATTACACTGGAAAGAATAGAAGAAATTTCACATTGTGTGGTAAAGTGTAATGCTGTGTTTGATAGAAATTCTAGGGAAAAATAACAGACTTCATAAAGCATGTCTTTAGCCACTTCTTAACTAAAAAAATGTAAACTAAAGTAAAAACATGTCCTGTTTTAGAACCTTGTATCTCTCATTTGCCCTACCATGAACATTCAGAAGGAGTTATAAGCATCTCACGGCCAAATGCAGATTCTCTATTGTAGAAGAGAGTATTCCCTTTGTTCTGGGGGAGCTGGATCAGTCTATTTTTCTCTGTCTCCTCAAAAGTGTTTATCTGCATGCAGTGGTATTCCAGATTGAACTGGGATATCAGTTTGAGAGAATTATTCTGAAGTAGCTCTCCATGAGTGGCCTTTGCTCTTGTTATTGGAATATCCAAAAACTGAACTCTTGGAATATTTATGCCAGAGCAGATTTCCCAGAATAAATCCAGATGTAGATACATCCAGATGAATACCACTCATATTACAGCTGTTCTTCAGCAAATTTTACTGTTTTTCCTTGCAAACCTATATTAATATGTACAGTCTAATTCTTGATTCATATGCTTTAAGACTGCATAAAAACATGTTTTTCACAAGCTGCATATTTTTGCCAAGGGGTCATTATCACAATCAGATTTTCTCAAGAGCCTTCATTTTGCTGCTCTTAACTGAAAAGGTTTTCCGTATCAAATTTGAACTTTCTACACATGGGTATTCAGCACCTGACACGTTCTAATATTTAAAGTACAGGTGGAGAGAAGTCTCTGTTGGGATGCAATTAGACATAAAAAATGACCACCTGAAATTACACATTTAGAATGCCTACATTTCACACAGAAAAAATTAAAGCAAGATACTTTATTCTGCTTCACATAATTCTGCACCAAGTCACTTTGATATATCAGAAACTTGACATATAGTCCTGTGTCCACCAGGCCTATATCAGCATTCTGTAAGGTCTGTAATCTGGATTCCCAAAATCCCAGAAGGAGAAAAGAGAGTATAATAACAAGTCCCTCCTTGGAAATTTTAATATTTCATATTTTCACTTTAATTTATATTTGAATGAAGCTAAAAGCTAAACAAGGAGAATTCCCTGCAAAACTGGAAGTCTCCATTTGCATCCATTTCTGGTTACCAAAACATAAGTAAAGCAGGAAATATATGGCATAATGTTTTCTTTCATTTGTTTTAACCTACTGATTTTCCTTTATGTCTGAAATGATTTTGCCCGTATTTTTTATACTTATAAGCAAGAGATGTACACAACTCATTTGGATTTAGGCTACATGTATTTTCCCTGTTTTAAAAATGTAGGATAATTTTCTCTAAGATTGCTCCCATCCATCCACTTTCTGCTCTTCCTGCTTTCTGCACATATACTCATTTAAGCAGACTCAACCTGAACTAATTCAAATAAAGTTATAAAACTTTTGGAAAATGTAATTTAATAAAAATTATAGAAAGGATTTTTTACAGGAGAAATACAGTATTGTTCCACAATTTTTATATTATCTGAAATAAGCAACATCTTAATAAATGTTACGATTAGTGAGTAAATTTTGAATACTTGTATATATTTTGTGTACAGATGCCTGCCTATTACTTGTAAGTGCAGACAGTGAATACTTTTTATATCAATAACTTTAATCATGAAATGCCCTTAAATATATTTTGCTTTCTGTCTCCTAGCCAGATTTTTATGTTTGTTTCATTTACTCTTTAGAAGCTATTATTGATAGCATAAAGAAAAGAACAAAGCCCTGTGGTGAGACTTTCTCTGGTCCATGTACCACTCTTAATAATTTGCATTGGGTTTATTTTTCTCATGTGAGAGGAAAAAGAATATTATCATTAACAAGATTATTAGCAACTTTTCAAAAAAATCTGCTATAAATAATTTATTGATCTATTTAATTTAGCTGTAAAAATAAAACTAGTTTCCCCCAAATTTAAAAAAAAAAATACTTTTTTTTTTCTCTCTCTTTGTTTTGAATGGCTGGGGTTTATTATAAAAGGTTCATGATAATCTCCTTTGATGAGGATTGGAGCAGAGAAGAATGTACACTATAAAGTCTAGTTAATAATACAATATAACCTACATTTTGTAGTATTGCTAACATGAGAGAAGTGCTTTGAAACATCCTCTTTGAAAGTCAGAAGCTGGCTTTTGAATGAGACAAGAAGATAAAGCCTGTATTCTTCACTGATGACTAATGTTCTTTTTCCAGTCCATCTCATATCATTTTAGTCACTGTATTTGTTTTTTTATATTTGGAAGAAGATGACATCAGATGACCTTGCATTTGAGGGCAGCCTAGCATTTTGACAAAAAAGGATTATTTGTATTGGTATAGATAGGGAGGGACTTAACATGACTTGTTTTGAACACCTTACTACTTAGAAGTGGTGTTTTCAAGTGGAGTCTACTCAGAGTGATAGTTCAGTTTTACAAAGAGTAATTGAGTACTGATCAGGAATAGAGGCAGTGCACCACTCATTTGTCACTCTTTGCAGTAATATGTAATATCCCTATGCTTATCCCGAATACCTTAAAATTTATCTCCTAGATGCAACCAGAAAAGTTATGGCAAATCTAAATTAAATTTTGCTGAAGTTGACAAAATGTTTGAGGGAGTTTCCCCTTTATTTTAACAGTTTTTTCTGTTGTTCAGAAATGAAGTTATTATGCAGGAGAAAAAACTTTGGTGGGAGAAAAATATAAATACAATTCAGATTTTTTTTGAAAAGAAAATACAAGAGCTCACCCTGGAAAGGTACACGCAAGAGCAATGAGCAGGCATGCTATGTTTCCAGTAGATAAGGACACATTTAGCTCTGGAATTTTTTGGACCTATGCAGATATCTCCATATGAGCTCTCATAACTCATACCATTCACTTAAGTGCTGCCCTTCCTGTACCCTCATCTCTATATATTAAACACACATGCAATGCAGAATATTTATATCTGCCTTTACCTTCGTAGTGTCTAACACTGATTGTCTTGGCTTACTCTTGCAGCAACACCATCCTGCTCTTACACACACTTTTGTGTGTATAAAACTTTAAAAGAAATTAGTTCATTTCTGATTTGTATGAATAACCAGGGATGAGGTTCCCTTAGGTTTTTGTAGTCTGTATCTTGACAAAGAAGGTGTTTATGGAAAGAATAACATATAAATGCTGACAGGAGTGCATCTGGGGAATGCCATGTGCCCTCAGGCACAGTGGTACACTGCTCCGAAGTGTATTGCAAATCAATAAAATATATTAAGTAAGCCATCTTAGTTGAATTGTGAAGGAAAACCACACACACAGAGTAATATGGGGAGGAGATAGAAGGAATGAGATAATTTAACAGAAAGATAACATCTGAAGCAGAAGTAGGGGTTTTTTTAGGCATGAGCCAGTGCATATGATTTGAGGAAACATAAAGTTGGCATGTGTACAGATAAATAAAAGATGAAGGATTTCTAGGGTTTAACAAAGCTTGTTGGTTTTACTCTTTTGCTTTTAAAATCTTTCAGACTTGGTATAAGAAACTGCTTGCTTATACAGATAATGCATAGACAGCTGCATACAGACTATCTAGAAAATATTCTTAAAAATTTTCTAATTAATAAAAATTGTAAAGACAGAAAATTACCATTTAAAATATTCACTTACAGCGGTGACACTGAACACAAAATCTGAATTAGAAACTGAATATGTATGGTATCAATTAAAACCTCATTCACATACAATATAATGTGTGATTCTAATCAATAATGGCTCTTAATTTTATTTTAAAATATAGTAGACAAAGCCATGGCATTTTGCTGTTTGAATAATTAAAGTTGCTTTGATGTATTTGCATGTTAGATAACACAATTTTGGGGTAAATACATTCTATTTCCTTAGAATCTGAGTCCTTCGATATGTTGACAGTTTAACATCCTTTTCAACGTTTTTCGAGCAAAGTAAATGCCATGCTTTCAATATATGGATACACAAATATGTGCCCTGAATTCAAGAATTCCTTCTCTCACTGTGTGCTCTTTTCTCTCACTGTGTGCTCTCTGCTGGATAACTTTATTCATATAAGTAAATAATTATGATGTTTGCATTCTAAGCATTCCTCTGTCCTCATTAGGTATCTTTTTTTGTCTTTCACCTGCTCCTATCTGTGGTTTATGATACCATCTCACTATGGTGTGCATACATTAAAGCCAGTGTGCTGGAACTGAATTCACCACATTAAATCTCCAGCACCTCTGACAGAGCCCCACTGACTTTTCTCAGACTTGCAAGGGCAAACTCATGTACTGATCTCAATGTAAAGTTCAATTGCAAGAGAAAAACCATGCATCATAAAATAAAATCAGAACTTGAGAGAAGATAATGTTCTTAGGAATTTTATTTTCTCCACTGGATTGGAGTAAGGAAGAAACGGGGAGGCAAGTCCCTCCAAGGAAACGGAGGTATGCTCAGTAGGTGAGCTGAGGAAGATAATGGATGCAGCTTTAGCTGAATAGGATCCTGGGCAGCTTATGGAGAGAGAAACTCTCCCCCGGAGGTGATAAAGAGCACCTGCCTTAACATTCTACTCTGAATCACCATTTGCAGGAGTCTGATTTGTACTGACTGTGTAGGGAGCCTAGGGAAACCAACTCACTTAGCCATCAAAGTGAAGTACCTGAAGCCAGCTGTTGTGAAGTTTTAGCTTGCCTTCCTCTCTTATGGCTGATTCTCACAAAAAAACCCCTGAGATAAATTCAGCCACTGGTCATTGTAGATATCAATTGTAGATATCCAACAATACAAAAATGCAATGCACCTGTTCATTTTCCATTGCTCAGGGTTGTGGTGTTCCTGCTGTGCCTCTCTCCCTCAAACATCAGTGCTAGATATCCTATGACTGGCCTCCCCCCAGAACATTCCCTCAAATATCTCTAATATCTAATCTAAATCCACCCTCAATTTAAACCCATTTCCCCTTGTCTTATCACTCTATGCCCTCCTGAAAAGTTGCTCTCCCTGTTTTTCATAAGCCCTCTCTAAGTACTGGAAGGCTGCTATAAGGTCTTCCCAGAGCTTCTCCAAGCTGAACAATCCCAGCTCTCCCAGGCTGTCTTCACAAGAGAGGTACTCCATCCCTTTGGTCGTCTTTTTAACCCTTCTCTGGACTTGCTTCAACAGGTAGGAAAGTGGACAGAAAAAAGAGAAAAATAATCTAAAGACAAACTGAATATGTGGCTGCATCCACATTAATGATTGAGCTGTTGAGAGTTCATTCAGGTGGGACCAACAAAATGGCCACGTAAAGTCTGGCCCCTTTCTGAGAGAGGAAAGGAGCAGGTGTCCAGGGAAGATCAAATCACAGCAAGCATGGAGCAATGTTTCCTTCAGTTTTCAGACATTTGCAGCTGAGGGACTTCTGGATAAAGAGCTGGTTGTCCAGGTGTTTAACAACTATCACTGTGTGTTTCTTCCATTAGTCCACCCAATAATTTTTTGACTTAATGAGACCGTTCATATTTGGCCAGAAGCATGGGCATGGTGTCACAGCATCATGGCTCTGATATACTGTCATGGTTTTGCGTTGACCTGCATGTCTCCATGATGGTTCATCTCCATGATGAATCTTGATGGGTCATCCCACACTGAAGTGACTTTACCTGAGAAAGCCCAGAGTGATGGAGTAGGCATGGGCTGATGGCTATACAGGGATGTCCCCGTCTTTAAGAGCTGGAAATGGGGCCTGGGTGCTCCTCACCTTTTAAGTGAATACTAAAGGGTCACTCTGGTGCTCTGTTACCTCCCTCAAGGATGTTAAAAGAGGAGCATGTTCCCCTTCCTTCCTCTCAGAGTATGAAGTTCATACCCCAAAGGTCAGGCCATTCTTCTATGATTCAGGTTAACCTTCCTCTGCTAGAGGAGGGAAATTAATTTTTTATGACTTATTCAGTCTTTTTTTTTAAAATGCCTAGACATCATTTTGTGGGTGGTGTTCAGACTGCTAAATCATTTTTTCTTTGTATCATTTTATTACCTATATTATGTTATTACCTTGAATATCTTGCAGACTCTGGTAAGCACCTGCAGCTTTAGGGCATCTGAGTTTAAGAAAAGGTCATCAGTAAAACTCAGATGAGTTCTCAGAAAAAGAAAAGCCTCTGACCTAGATCCAGCCTACTTGCTTTGACAGTGAGGTTTTTTTCTTTTCATAGAGCCAAAATAGATTTTCAGCTGCAGAACTACTTTCCTTCCTGCTGTCACTGCCTAATAAAATAATGTACAGCTTTTTGTAGGACATAGTTTCATCCATTTAATAAAGGATTGTGATTACCAAAGAAGCAGACCAGCCTCTTGAGGGTTCAGATATTTAGTAAGGTAATTTCCTGAAGAACTGTAAACTAACTAGATGCACCCTAAAGTCTCAAAGACATTAGGTTAGGAAAGGTATTGAAAAACTGACATGAAAAGTACCACCTAATTGAGAAAAAAAACCCCAAAAATGCTTAAAATCAGCACTGGTCCCCTCCCTTAAAAAATACATTACTTAAAGGGAAATGAAACATGGTAAATATTATATCCTAGACTAAGCAGAAAAATATTTGAATTAGCCTATGTGGTACTAAGCATCACTTTACTGGGGAAAAAATCATGTTTTTTAAAGCACTGGATTCAGGAACTCCCGAATCCCAGTCTGAACCCTTGTGCTGATTCTCTCTGTCAAAGTAGCATTGGTTCACCTTGATTCATTTTTAAGCAGATTAAAGCATATTCAGACTCTTTATGAGTGGATTATATTAGACCATTTTAATCTACTGTAATCCACTATTTTTATCTTTTTTTTCTTAAGGGCACATTCTTACAAATATTTACAAAGAAAATGTATTTAGCTAGAGTTTGCCTCTGTATAGGAGAAGGATGGAAGTATTTATTGCAAAACCAGACTTCGAATGTTTTGAGATGTTCTTAGTGAGAAAGCATTGGGATACTATTATTTTGTGCATATCTGTCTGTGTACTTTTCAATTTTGCCAAGCCATTTCTTAGTGATAGCCTTTTCTGCCACTTGCAAAATGAGTTGTTTCCTTGCTTTTTCAATGTAGCTTCAAAATCACTTTTATTCAAAGAGAATGGTGATAGTATTCAGAAAGCTCAATGTCCACTCCCAAATCCATATAATTTTCATTTGTCATTTTATTTGGGATTGGATGTTTCACATAGTTTCCTGTCTGGTCTGAGTTGTTCACATAAGTGCAGTTCCTTCAGCCAAGTTCCCTTTCCTAAAATGGTTGCAAATATTGTCTGTGATGGTGGAGATTCTTCCTAACAATTTTCAGTAAAGCAGTACACTATAGAGTCATGAGTCAGGTGTATGTCACTTCACTCCTTCAGCTGTTTCCCAGAAATGCTCTATATTAAGCCCACATTATCATCTGCCTTTCTTGGCTATCAGATAGCCCTGTTGAAAATTCAAAGCTTTTCTTGGTGATTGGATTATAAAAGCATTCCATAAATGGTTTGATTCAATGCTTGAGTCTTGTTTAGTAAACTGGTTTACATCATATCCAGCTCCTTTCACCAAATGAAAGGAGTAGAAAAGATATATTGTCTTTAATTGCACACTGAGTTTTTACCTTTCCTGAACAGTGCTATTTCATGAAAAATGTTTCTCTCTGAAAATGCTTCCTGTTGCCTTTTTTTTTTCTTCTATTCTTTTCTTGTAAGAAAGTGTTTCTTTCCAGGATACATTGTTTGCCCAGTGAAATTATGTTTACTAAAAAGCTGTAGATGTCTTATTGTGATCACTTATTGTGACCACACAGTACTTATTGTGATTACAGCATATTTTCCCATTGGCAGACAATGTATATCTGTTCCAGTCAGTTCCTTGTAAAACTTAAGTTTATTACAGGATCAAAAATCAGAGTGATTTGAATGTCAAACTTTGTGTGCTATGAGATTGGGAAACAAAAACTGTCTTGATCAAATTTTTTGTTCACTTGATAAATTTCAATAAAAAGATCTCAAGGAACCTTGTTCAGCATAGAACGGCATGGTAACATCTGCAGTTTCAGCAGTACACATTTGTAAAAACTTTTTTCTTTAATATTTTGTAACAATGACACTGATTTCAAATGCGTGAAAAGGAATGGTCTACAGAAGCAGTAATTTTTGCTAAAGATGATGCCACCTAATAAGTTTGAAAAAAGATGTATATAGCCAAAACTTAGGGCCCTAATATTGCTCTTGTAGAAGCAGTTCACATCCTGTGAGAGTTGTTAAAGGAACTGAAACACAAATCCTTTAAAAATGCCTGATTGCTTCCCTACATTCTGATCTCACTTTTCCAGAAGATGGGCAAGAGGCGAAATAACAGGTACAATTTTTAAAAATTGTTTAACCAGTATTCATCCCTTAGTTTGTCACTGACTGATTGACATGGGGGATGCACTGATACTGATAGATTAAGCATGCCCAGGGAAGTTTTCTCTCCTGGAAGTCTGTTGCTCCCACAACCTGCTTCCATAAAACTTGTTATTTACCAAGGCAAGATGGCCTCAGGTAAACCTGTGCTAACTCTCTGATTGGTTCAGGAGCTGTTTTGGAGGGTATTAATTAGCCTGAGGCAAACCCACAATTTTCTGAAAAATTACAAGTATAGGCAGTCAAATTGCCTGAAGGCAAAAGTTTCCTAGCATTGTTAAATTTTCATGTGGGAAAAACAGACAAAGTCTGTACTTTTCACATTTTACTTTAAACTTTATAAGAGCTTTATAAATGCTTTTTTATATAAAGACTTTTTATGTAAGTCTTTGCAAGCTGAAATGCCTATAAAATTCTTATTAAAATAAACCTTTGTAATGGAGTCTTATATTACTTGGGATTCATGCATTACAAACTTTTTTCAGTCATTTGGGTTCAGTTAAGGGAGCACAGTGACCAGGAAAATGATGAGTCAGACTGAGCTGATTCACAGGCAGAAGAATAGAGAAAGTATTTTTCACATAAGATTTAATTTATTCTTTAGTATGTTTGTATATATATGGCTGTAGAATCTCACAATTGTATTTCTAGGCACAGAAAAAAATAATAATAAACAGTACTGAGAAGTGTACGGGGAAGCCTCCGCTATGAGATTCTGAGCATATCTTCTTATGTGAACCATCCTTTTGAATGCAATGGGCCTATGAGTTTGAATATAATAACTCAAATATATGTGAAAGACTAGGCTGTGTACATAAACCAAATATCTGCTCTTCTATTGCTGTTTATGAATTGTCACGTTGATTCTACAATGACAATTATTTATCCTTACGTCAAAATAGGTGATCACAGGTAGATATTCTGGCTACTTGCTTTTAATGGGGGAATGAATTAGCAGGTACAAATCTGTGGGTTTTTACATCACGAAAATAATCAAAATAAAGGAAAGATCTGTTATGCTACATTGTTTTTGTTTAATGGCTAGTGCCAAAGACATAGCACCAAAAAATGAACAAGCTGTAATGACAGACAAGTCACGTAACTGAACAAAGTAAATATATAATATTTAGTCATTGCTTCTCCAGTCAAACTTCTTTTCCTGTGGAATGCAATGCCAAACACTTTTTATTTTTTTTCTGCTAGTACTACTCTTGAAAGTGTATGCTGAGTCACTTGCACCATCTGTTATCTATGCACATATCAGCAGAGAGAAAATGTTGAGAAGTTTCCAAAGGCATCTGCTTGTTTCACTGAGCTTACCAATGATTCTTTAAATCATATGTACTTACACACTTCCTAAAATATAGTCTTATTCCTTGCACTTCTAGAGAATTTGAGACCAGCAAAATTTTTAGTCTTCCAAGCCTGATCCCACCTTGCCTTTGTTTACTAGTTTTAGAAAATAAGTTATACTTCGTAGGAATAGCTGTGATAAGAAGTAGAGGTTTTACAGGGTAGTGCACCACAGCATGAGTTTTCAAACAGTAAATATTGCACAACTTTCCCATTGGCCAACTTGGTTATTTATTGAGGAATTCGAACGTCTTTAAAAGATGAAATGCTGAGATGAAATTTTGCTGCCATTTCCTGTCTGAGATTTTAACTAATGTGTAATTCTAAGGTAATGTATGATACCAGAGGAAGAAAATTACGCAGTCTACTGATGAAAAAGTATATAAACTATAAATCTATATCAAAACCATATATCTAGATTACTGTTCTGTGCTTTCTTCGACTTTGGAAGCCCCACACCTAATTTCACATTTATTTTGTTCAATAACTTCCTGTGAAAATATTACAACCGGAGGGCTTACTAAGGGAATGGAGAGATACCTCCATGTTTGTAAATTAAAAGTGCCCACTTTTAATGGACATCAGGGTAGGACTGGTTTAGGAGCTACCTACTATGTCCATAGTGTTAATCTTGGTTGGATTTTAAGACAGGGCAAGCTCATGCCAGCTGCCTACAAGGAATGGTTCCTCACCTTGCACCCACTCTAAAGTAGACCTGCTGTCGTTTGGATGAGTGTTACATGGCCACACACCAGGGGCATTTCTAACCACGTGAACCAAGTTCTAGATCTTGGAAATGCTTTTTGCTACTTTTTAATTTACTAGAATAGACAATGACTACCTATATTCTATGAAGATCTTCCTTCCTTCAGATGTCACTTACTTTTAGAAGAACTCTAGGGCAATGGTGGGCATTGAATGAATGTGTCTGAGTGATAACAAGGCAAGCTCTTTTGGATAGGGACAAGTTACTTCCACATTTCTACTACAGTTTTGAAAGACAGAGTGAGAATTAGTTCAAGATCCTTGTAGAAACCATTTCACTTAATAATTAAGTCAGTCTTTGCTGCATGATTTTAAAGCATGCCCTTGCAAACTGACAGGACCATTTCTCTGACACCTGCAGCAACTGTGATGTGAAAGAAAAAAGGAACTGAAGGAAAAATGAGGAAACCATTACTGTTTGCAATAGTCTCCTTGGTACGAGATTTCTAAATCCATTTACGTCTCAGTGTAAGAATATGGCTGAGCGAAGATAAGCTGTGCCTAAGGGAATGACTACAATATGGGAGTGGAAAAAATTTCCTGATGAAAACCTCCACTGACTACAGTAAAATACAAACCCTTTCTTAATCCACTGAGAAAAATAATTTACCTTTTATTGTTGTCCCTTAGAAGGTGCCGTGTGATCTTTCTGTGATTTATTTCTTTTGAGCTGAAAAGTTAATATTACAAACAGATATTTGTAGGAGTCTTGTATGAAATTATGGGACAAACCATAGCATTCTGTGGTAAAGTCTGAGAAACAGATTTTTAAAAATCAGAACTGCCCTGTAATTAATATATTCTTCAGGATAACTGCAAAGTTAATATATATACTTACAGAATTAATTGCAAATGATCAGTGACCATTGCTTTCATAAATGTGAGGATTTCATAATGTAATCAAGCTAGATTATGTAATCAAACCTCAGATAAATAGCTTTGGTATTTCTCACAATTACAGTCTTTAATAGTTTTTTTCAAATTAATGTCATTACATATAAAACTTTTTAAACCGATTATTGCTAATCTGGAAACAGTAATCAAGCCATTGTCAACTAAGAAATTAAATGCCCTTTTCTATTAATTAGTAGTTGATTTTTTTCAGTTCATAGAAGTTTGTGGTTTGCTTTTAAAAAAAAAACAACAACAAAGCTATACATTAAAATCAGAATGGGACTATTTGCTGAAACATTTAATGTGTATTTATATAAATATTAATATTTAGGATTGTATTAAAGAAAAGCTGACTGTGTAAACACAGGATATTTTATTTCATGGAATGGGCTTTTATAAACTCAGGAATATTATCTGTGAATGTGTTATGTAAAAATCTCTTTTTGATGCAGGTGCAAAACTGCTTCTTATTAAAAAAATAAAATATCACTGTAGGCTAGTAGCAGAGGAATGGCCACACCTCACTTTTGTCCAGCAAAGAGCAGCATATTGGAACAGGGTTGTGGAAAATTCCAACCTCTCACAGTGAAACAAAGTTAGAGTTACTCCTGCCAAACCCCTAGGTTATACAACAAAAATAGGGAAATAATTAAATAATTATTAGTTCATTTAGTCACATTGGTTGTAACATCTATGATGTATAGGATTTGACATTAGAATCAATGGGTTTTTAAAGTGGTTTATATATGGAATAAATCATTGAACAATACAAGTAACTGTACTGAAATTTGTACCCTCCACAATGGTATTTGTTGAACATGATTTTTTAAAAAATCTCCATACAAACTAAAAAAGGCCAGTGTGTGCAACTGGTTGTATAAGAACACATTGATTATTAAGGAAAAGAAACAAAAAAGCATGGGCAAGTATTTTCAGCTACAAGATCCTTGGGCAAATCAAAGTTGAATTCAAATGCTTTTTCACTAGGTTTTGGGGCTTTTTTCCTCCTTCTTCTAAAGCCTTTATACCTATCTGAGAACCAGCTGTTCAGGATCATCCATTCACAAATGTCTGAAATATGCCTAGCCTGTAACAAGGTCTCTAACAAACTAGACAGTAACAGCTGATGCTGCTTGTATAACAAAACTGGCCATTTGAGATAGCTTTGACCTCCACTTTGCATTCAGATCCAGTCATGACTGTCTGAGGTGCTTTATCACACTGGCTTATATACCTACACACACATATAAAAGCAGCTGCATAGTTAAACATGTTTGTTTATTTTGTTATACATTTTCAGTTTTTTTCTTCTGTCATTACAGCTCATTTATTCCCTCATGGTACTACTTCTTAAGTATTATTTAATTTATTTTCCACTTGTCTTGTTACCCTGTTAGGAGGAAACACTCTTTCTGGTTTTTTTCTTCCTACTTCCCCTTCACTTCCATTTTCTTATTCTTTCTTGAGACAATGGTATTTTACTCAAAACTGTGATTCACAGACTTGGAAAGTACCTCAGTCATGAAATAAAATCTGCCAGTGTTTGGATTAACTCTAAGTGTTTGATGTAAAAATATAATTTTTTAGGAAGTATTATAATTGAGATTTATCACATCAAAGGTATGATAGAAAATATTCATAGAGAGGATCAA
This sequence comes from Pachyramphus minor, assembly GCA_013397135.1. Taxonomy (NCBI): domain Eukaryota; kingdom Metazoa; phylum Chordata; class Aves; order Passeriformes; family Tyrannidae; genus Pachyramphus; species Pachyramphus minor. The sequence goes on from VYXB01002650.1 coordinate 128,831, forward strand.
GATCAGCTTTTATTTTTGTTAATATTTATAATAGTTATGCTAAAAAATACAGTTAAGGAGCAAGATCCTGTAAAGAGCCCTGTAAGAACAGACAGTTTGATCTTACTGCCTCGTGAATACTGTGACTTTACTAATGCAACTTGTAGCCTTAAAAAACCCTAGACATATTTCTTCTAGCACTCATTTTATTGTTTTTCCCAATAAAATCTGTATAAAGATGCAACTGCTGGAGAATTTGATATGGGTCTTGGGGAATTTGCATTAAAATACCTGCAGTGACCCAGAAGGCAGGGAATTTCTGTGGTTCTTTCATTTTCTGAGTATTTTTAAAGGTCTGAAACAATAGGAAAATTATTTCCTCATTACTCACTGAAACCTACCTGATTCCCAGCTAAGATAATTTTCTTTTTAAAAATTTTTTAAGAATAGATGTTCAAAACCTATTAGATATATTTATGACACAAAGTTTTGACTTGTGAAGACAGCAACAATTCACAAATACAAAAAGATTTAACTTACAAAGCGAAACAAGTACAGAAGAGCCAATAATTTGAAAATTATTATCCCAGTGCATACATAGTTACTATGTGATCTTCAATACAACTAGTGGCAGCTTATTTTTTGTTATCAGTTATGTAGGCTAATTGGGGGTCTAGAAAGAGCATTTTAATAAATGTAAAGCANATATAAATGCTATTGGTGATTTGGAGATTCGTTCATGTTAGCAGTATTATTATTTTTGGTCTTGTATATTAGACACTATATTGTAGAGCTATCTTTCAAATGTCATCCCAGTTCTTTCTTCTTCACTTTGTTATTTTTTAAATTGTTCTCACTTCTTTTTGTGATAAATACAGTGTTTTCTCATGTGTGCTGCAAGCCTGCAAGCACAGTTTGTTTCCCTGTTCTTTTTCATTCCTTTGGCAAGAAAAATATAAAAACCTGACAAGGAGTCCCAGGGCTTTTTGGAATGTGTTAAGGTGTCTGTTTTTCTCTGGGAACAGCCTCTTTGACTTTCTGCCAACACCTTTGCAGTTTTAAAAGCTTGTGAGTGAAGTGTTGTGTCCTTCTAATCTCACAGAGAGAATGGAAAGGGGTAACTACACAACAGAAATGCGGAGCTTAGGTATTCGCCTTTTTCGGGGGGGCTGAGTTGCACAGAATGTGGCTATGAACACAGATGATGCAGAATAATCAGGCATCTTTTCAGTTGAGATTATTCTTGCATAAACACAATATTACAAGAAAAAATCAGGATAAGCAGACATCACAACAAATACTACTTTTTTTTTTCTGTCCTTGAAAAGTGAGACAGCTAGTAAGGTGAATGTGGTTGTGTATTAAAACTGACAGTTCCAAAAAGAAAGAAATAACATAGGCCATAGGAATATATTCATGTATATTAAAACAAAATACTGCCTTATTGTGCTTGGTAAGTCTGTGTGCTCAGCTTTTTCTAATCCATCTGCCATGGACTGTAAAATAAAATTGACTTTTAGTGTCCTTGTAATTAGGTTAACACCCATGTTTAAGAATACAATCATGTATTAAAAATAGTCAATTTTATTTCATTTCTCCGTGCTAAGTATTATCTGTCAGAATCCCTGATACTTTATCTAATGATTAATTTAGAAGCAATATCTCTTCTCAAGCATATAGGATACATCACTAGGCCCTTTTTTCAGAGCCAGCAATCTATGATCTCACTATACAGGTACAAATGTATTTCTCCCTTCAGCTGCTTGCAGGCTCAGCCACCTATCTCTTTTCTTGCAGAATGATTCCTGGGGAAAGCAGTATTCCTATGCACTCTTCAAAGCCATGAGCCATATGCTCTGCATTGGTTATGGAGCCCGCGCCCCTGTCAGCATGTCCGACCTGTGGATAACCATGTTGAGTATGATTGTGGGGGCTACTTGTTATGCCATGTTTGTTGGTCATGCCACTGCCCTCATTCAATCTCTGGATTCCTCACGACGACAATATCAAGAAAAGGTAACCTGTTTTCTCATAACTCCTTAAGTTCTGAAACAGATTAATGGAATGTTTTAACTGTGGAAAAGGCCATATGAGTTTACATGAAATAGTCTAGTAGTGTCTGAATCCTGGCAGATGTCATTGAATACAAAGGAATTTAGAAAATTCCATAAGCTCAATATATTTCTGCATGAACCCACTTTCCTTAGAGAGTAAACAGTTCTTGATGTTCAACTTCCTTTCATGAAAACTCAATTTCCCTGGTTCAGATGTGCTTTGTACCCCCATGCTACGCTCTCTAGGTACTTGATCTAGGAAGCTCGGAGCAAGGGCCTTGAGCTTGGTAGCATGGGCATGTCTGTGCAATTTCATGTCCTTCCTTTGGAATGCAGTTAAGAGATCACCTCGAACATGTCAAAAGAATGTCCTTTAAATGACGAGACCAAATCAATTAGTTTTGTTTGTAACTTCCTCAGAGAAGTGCTCAGAATAGGCCTTTGTTTGCCTTGTGACAGTATTGTTTACATGCGAATCCATGACATGTAAGGTCCTCTCCAGGATCAAAAAGAACAGCGGCCAAAAGGTAGAAAGTACAGAGAGATTGACAGAAGTGACTTCTTTATGAAACAGGAAGAAAAAGGTTGTTTGAGTCCATGCAAGTAAGACTGGAATTAAAGAGACAGGAATGGGTACAGGGTGGGAACTTTCTGTAGTGAGTAGTAATTAGCACTGTCAGTTGAATAGAACTGTCAGTATAGTAAAATTCAGAGACAAGCGTGAATGAAGGTATGAAACTATGAGTTAAACTAGGAATGATGGCATAAGGAAGAAAGGATCAGAGTGAACCTCAGCCAGGGACAATAAGGATGTGCAGAATTACTGAGGTGCTTAAAAGATGACAAAATTTGTTAGTATAGTAAATGGGAAACTGGAGAGACCACGGCAGGAGAGAGGTCAGCTGCGCAAAGTAGTGAAATCAGGGTTCACATCAGCAAGTGAGAAACACAGCCTGAGCAATAAATAGTATTTGGCCTATGTCCATAACAAAGTCCAGAAAGGCAAACTGGGCAGAAAACACATTGTGATGTAACACACACCTGGCGTAGAAACCTGGCAGATAGTGAGTAGAGGAGAGGGTGACCCTGGCATAAGCCGAGGATGAAGATAAATGACCTGAATTTACAGGGCAAGAAGGATAGAAAACTGAAAAAAATATTTAGGTTGGATGGAGTGGGGCGTTTGCTTTACAGACAGGGAAAGAAGAAGGAAATGAGAGCTTGTGGATGAAAAAAGTGTTTACATTCAATTTTGTTACGCTCAAATTGCAACATGACCATAGGCTCAGTATATGAGAGAGAGGAAGAGGTAAGGAATGAGCTGTATATTCATTGACAGAAAAATTATCTTGTGGCTGACAAAACAGCTGTTCAAAACAGAAGTTTGCAAACAAGAAATTTCACACACTGTAGTATCGTAAAATGTAAGTGAGAATGAGAGGTTTAGAAAGAGAGGATAGGTGAACATTAAAACCTCCAAAAATCTGAGCTGCCAGTGACCATGTGAAACCCCCTTATTTCATCTCTGTATACTGTCAAGGGCCAATCTGTGTAACCCAACTGGCTTGTTGGATCTGTTCTGCCAAGTGAAAGGAGAGTAATTTTACCCAAATGGGACATTTCTAGGAAGCTGTGGGATAGAAACATTATAACAAGGGACATGAAGTATAACTGCAGCTTCATTAGAATTTAGGGTCAACATACACACACGCCATACACAGATGTATAAAATAGAAGAAATGTCACTATCCACCTAAAAACTCATCCCAGTTGTTATCCTCAGGCCTTGTTGGCTGCAGCATGGTATCACAATGTTTTGAGCATCATGTGTAAATATATCCATATATTATAAACTGTGCAGAGTAAAGCCAGTTTCATTTGCAGTTTTAGTGTAAATTAAAATACAGTAGCAGTCAAGCAGTATTGCATTTCTTATGTTTTCTTGTAACAGCAAGCAAAAGTGTTCATTTGTTTGTTCTCTGACTTTATACACACACTTTATTAAAGACTAGCATAGAAATATCTGGCATTTTCAATTCTTGCAATTGTCAACATTTTTATTCCTCTTTTTGGTTTTACTTCTTACTTGTTTCCTGACTTCAGAGGCAAAAAAATAGCATGGCATTGACAATCAAAAATGTAAGAAATGATCCAGAAATTGCATGTTTCAACACTTTAAAGAAATGTTTCTCTCTTGCTGGAAGCAGTTTGTAAGCCAGTTATGATGGACTGGAGCTAAAGGATGTCTTAATTAAAGAACTTTTTTTCTATTGATTTCTGAGACCCTGAAATTATATATATAATATCAGCTATCACAACTATACAGTCTTGCTTGTATATTCTTAATCATTGCTTTATCAGAGTCAAATCATATTGGGAAATAAATCTTTGATTATAGCCAAAGAATTTTAAACTATTTCTATTTGTTGCTAACGAGTGTTTTATATTTGTCTTTACTCTGCAAACTAGATAAATGGGTATTTCAAAGACCAGTTTGTGGTACCCATTTTGTCAGCATATTTTCTAAAATATTGGCAGATAAAAGTTGCTTATGTTTCAGTTACCTGAGATTTGAGAAATAGGTAAATCAAATCCCCAGCCACTGATTTCAGACTTTTAATATAATGCATTATCTATTTTTTTCCTAATTAATTGCTCCTTTTTTTTTTATCTGAAATTAAAAAATCAGGAGAGTGAGACTAGTTTTGATTTTTTGGGCTTCAGTGCTAGGAATTAACTTCTTTTTTTAGATTTATGTATATCTACAGTTGTATATTTCTTGACTCCACTGTTTTGCTTATAAGAATTACAGAAAATAATGTAATTAATATGAATTTGTAGGTAGCATAGAATGACAGTGGAGGTGAAGAAAGAGTTTTTTATTTGATTCTTCTCTGAATAGCATCATAAATGTGTCTGTGAAATATAACTGAAAGAAAAGGAAAGTTATAGTCCTTCTCACTGATCCTTCTCACACTGAAAGCTGCTAGAATTGACATATTTTCCAAGATCTTCCTCATTTGGATCCTTCCAAAGCTCAAAGTATGCAAAACTACAACAGGCATATTTCAAAATGGAAGAAATAAGCACAGGAAGACAAGTGAGAATATCCATGAAACCAAATATGTCAAATACCATCTAAGAGTTTGACCTGTGCCAAGGATTGCAAGCTGAGAGAAATAAAAATATGGTAAGGAAGCAAATATTATTCCACATATTTACTGTTATGGGCCAAAGACATAATTTATAAGAGTAATTAAAAGCCATCAAATGTAGAAGATGGGCAATAAAATTGTACACCTTGAAGTGGTACAAAAAAGAATGTATTGATACATTCTGGTCACTCTGAGGAAGTTCATTTTTTGCTGAAGTAGTAGTAGTAGTTCTCACAGAAAAAAATATATCTCAGATTTAATACATACCTCAGATCTTGGTATCAGTTAGTGAAGGCCTAATACCTGACAAAGGAGAAAGATGTCCAAGCCAGGTATATTCAATCCATATTCTCTCTTCAGTAAGAAAGTCTGACAGACCATTCTACCTTATAAAAGGATTGAAAAAATCAATAAATCTATGGCATCTTAGCACTCTCCTCCCTGCTTTAGTGTAGGTCAAAGATGAATGCAGTAGTAACTAGAACTAATATTTTAAGTGGCAACAGCTCTGACATTTTTTAATGTCTAAGGAGTTAAAACATCTCAAAGATATTTGCCTTTGCAAAGGCAACATTTATTTGAAAGAAACAGAAATGTGTATGCAAAACATGTTAACAGTCTAGTGTGAAACAAAGAAGGCAAAATGAACAGTAACTTGACGAGAAAGTGAAGATCATTAATTAAATATTTCTTCCTTTAGATGTTGGCAGTTCTTAATAGGAAGATGTTCTCCTAATGCTGTGAATGTCATTGAATTATCATGGTTGAAGACAGGTTAATATTTTCTCTGTTCTAGTCTGTTTTGGGCATAAAGTATCCAGGGACAACAATCAAAGAGAAGCAAGATTTGTAGTAGCATACCAATTGTCTCTAAGCCTAAAGATTTTTAAACTGGTTTTAAAAACTATGAGGTATAGCTGGGGGTGTTTTATTATTTAAATTAATTTTAGTGATCCATCTTTATTATGTATATTTTGGTTTTTTCTCTAATAGTACTGGAACAACCAGACAAAGTCTCAAAAACAACAAAAAAAGAATCAAACCACTTTCAGCAAATGCAAGTAATGTAAGAGGCCTAACAAATGGTTTATTCAACTATATACATATGAAAGGAAATGTAAAAAAAATTACAGCTGTCTCCGTAATTTCTCCAGCCGTATAGTGGATGCTGTCACAGTCATGGGAAGATATATTAAATCATTATTGAATTTGTGAAAGAATTCTGGGTTAGACATCAACTTTCAATATCTCAAAGGACATCTCCTCCTGACCCCATAATCTGCTTTTATTTTACCACCTTATTTATGGTCTTTTAGTACATCTTCAGCTAAACAAGTCTAGTTCAAAAGGAGAAAAGGACCTAAATATACTTTTATACAGAGAAAAAGCAATAAATTGCATATAAATCAATTTAAAAACAATTGTTGAAAGTAGTAAGAAACTACTACACATTTGTATGGTGTTGTGTATTTTTACACAGACAACATTGGGATTTCAAGCTCAGACTGCTCATTTATCACTTCTGAATAAACATTTAAAAATTGCTAACACTGTTAGGGCAGGGCAGGAGCTTTAGATTTTGCAGTGGAAGGCCTTGCCCCAGCTTTTCCAGTCTGTCTCTCACAGCTCCAGTTTGGAGATCTAAATTATTGATGCAGTATATGAAGAGATACTTGACATGCATTGCAAGATGTGGGAAGCGTTTGGGGTGCTTTGTACAACCTCTAGGAGGCTGTCCTATATACTTTATCACTTTGTGCCATGAAACATCTGAGGTCTTCCCTTTAAAAACTGGGAAGCTCTTGAAGCTTCTTTCTCTGAGCAGTTATTCTAGGGTATGGGGGAGGGGGCTATGCCATACTTGGTAGCCACTCATTTATCGAATCATAGAATCAGCCATCTAGGAAAAGACCTCCGAGATCATCAAGTCCAACTCTCGATCCACTACCACTCTGGTTACTAGACCATGGCACTAAGTGCCACATCCAGTCTCATCTTAAAAACCTCCAGGGACAGTGAATCCACCACCTCTCTGGGCAGCCCATTCCAATGTCTGATTATTCTCTCTGTAAAAAATTTCTTCCCAATATCCAACCTAAACCTCCCCTGGCAGAGCTTCAGACTGTGGCCTCTTGTCCTACTGCTGCTTGCCTGGGAGAAGAGACCAACCCCCACCTGGCTACAA
>VYXB01002654.1:0-34046 GCA_013397135.1 Pachyramphus minor
CCCAGGATCCAAGTCAAAGTGTGGTTGGGATCCCCCCCCAGAAGAAGTTGATTCTCAACTATGCTGAAAGCAGCTCCCAATGTACCAGGTGCCAAGGACTGGCTTAAATCCGGGCTGATGGAGGGGATTTGGGAAGGAGAAACCATGAACACGGATTATGTAGCTGCCCTGGCAGCACATGACAGGCTGCGTGCTGGCAACTGCAGAGCTGCCAGAGCTGAGGCTCCAGCAGTGGGGATGCGGATGTGGGGCCCGGCAGGGTTCGTGGTCCTGCTGAACACCATTTATTTAACGCTGCTGTGCAATCTGATGCACAGTTGCTAGGTGACCAGAGCCCAGGGATGCCAGGATAACTTGGGAACGGCTGCGCAGGTCAGCCCTGGTCCAGCTCCTCAGCATCACATCTCTGGGATGCATCAGGATGTGGTTCCATGTCCAGGGAGCAGCACAAGGAGCGAGGTAAATACAGAGTTTGTGCAGGGGGATGCCAGACATGATCTGCATGGTCCTGCCCCCCCCCCAGCCTGAAATCTCCGCCAGAAGAAGGGAACACAGCCTTCCCCAGCCCCAGGTCCCAAACCTTCCTCTCCCTTGCAGTTCCCACACTCCTCCTGCCTCCAAATGCCTGCTTACCCTGTTGGGAAATCTCTTCTCACCCCGCCTGACTTGCACTGTTTCATCTGCCTACGGATCGGATAAGCTGATAAAATGTGCTGAACGCACCAAACGGAGCCTGTTCCCTCCATCCGCTCCCTGCTGCCGGCTCATCCAAACCAGCACCGCCACGTCCAAGGCCACGGAAAGCTCTTTTGCCATTAACACTGCAACAGAGCACGGCGTTTGCAGGGCCAAAGTAAACACGAAATCTGCAGGGATTTGTGTGGTATTGAGGACAACTTAACGACCGCAGCCTGAGGCAGATTTATTGTCACAATTTTCACTGAGGTCTGTAAAATCCAGCAGTGTTGCAAGCTGGTCGTTAACATTGGCTTTAGGCTTTCACAGTTCTGGCCTGGGGAGTGGCAGCAAATGTTCCTGCATGTTGCTCTGGGACCGGAGCTAAGCATGGGATCAGCTGTTCCCCGCTGAACCCCCTGGCCCCTTTGGTTTTGGCATAACCAGCCCCACTTCCACCTTCCCTGCCCTTCCCTAGGGAAAAAATGTGTTCTCCCACCTCCCTCTGGGAGGGCTTCCCAGTTCCAGGTGGGCGAGGAAAGGTGGGGTTTAACCCCACAGCAGCTCCTTGGAGCCTGAGAGAGGAGTCTTCCTTATTTTTTTTCCCTACAAAACCATCAGGCATTTCGTACTGACCACTTGAATGAAACCAGGCTGTTTAGTCCAAGCAATTACTTGTAAGCAGCATCTAATTACTTGTAGGATTTAAAGAGAACAGAGAAGAATCTCCTTGGAGTATAAGCTCGGTGAAGAAGTTGCAGCTGCAAGAAAAAGCCTGTGTTACCCAGACACACACACTCCTTCACATCCTGCACGTTCCCTGGCCCACAGGCACACCCCGAAGCACCCAGGGGTGCAATCAACCCTTTGCCCCCTCATCCTTTTGCCAATAGCAGTGTAAACAACAGATGGGAGCAAGGGGATTTGCAAATATACATTCCAATACACCATATCCATACACACATCCTGCAACAGCATGAGGGGTAAAACAAATCCACGCTCCGTGGGAAAACATCACCCAGCTCTCCGGCCAGGCAGGGAGGCATGGCCAGGCCCCCCCACCCTGCTCTCAGCAGCAGATAACATCAGAGGTTGGCAGAGCCACCCTCCTGTCTGCTGCACTGCAGGCTCTTCCCACCCCAGCCACAGATGAAGTTACAAGGGAGCTGGCTGGCGCTCCAGGCCGGAGATGCCGTCAAGCCCACACCCGCTGCCCCGGCCTCCTGGGACAGAGGGAGGATGAGACTCCAGCTTGGAAACCTCCCAGAGCACTTCAATCTTCTGTCTTGGACAGTGCCTCGGGCAGCTGCTCAGAAATGCGGGTTGTCCCTCTGGAAGCAGAATTGCAAAGATCATCTTGCTGTAAGCCCTGTGCTTCTTGCCCACAGGGGATGCTGCAGCCTCAGAGGGAGAGAGAAGAGGCATCAGGGGCCACTGCTTCTCCCCAGGGAAGGCCACAAGGGTTGGGATCTTCAACAAAGTCCCCATAGGGCCAAAGGGCAACCAGGGCGTGGAGGAGGCTGCAGCCTATGTGATGTGACACGTCTAGGGTGCCCATACACAGGCACCTTGAGGACATTCCAGGCAAGCAGAACAGGACCAGGAGCATCTTCCCTTCCCAGTACCAATCCCCAGTGGCACAGATGCTCCTGGAACATCCTCTGCAGTGGCTCTGAGCTGCCTCCATCCCAACCTTGTCTGAGTTTGTGTGGCTCATCTACCAACCTGTGTCCCGAAGCCCCAGCTTGTTTGGAGCACTGGGGGGTGCAGGGCTGGCTGACCATGCAGCTCTCCATGAGCTCGAAGGACAGACACTGAGCAGCTCTCCAATTTTCCAAAATTACTCCAAAGTGTGGGTTTCACATTAGACCACCAACAGGGAGCTATGGTGAGGTTTTTCTCCTTGTCTGCTGCAGTGATTTTGGGGAGTTCCCCCCTCTTTTGGCAACAGGAATGGTTTGCTGGTGCCAGCACTGATACTAACTAAAGCTAGGTGGAAATAAAAACTCCCCAGCTCCTCAATACCAGCATCCCTTTTCCAGCCAGCACTGTCTCCCATCCAGGACTTAATCAAGGACTTTCCAAGCGCCTTTGGTTGACTTCCAAAGGGGATTGCTGTCCTCTGACAGCCAGGGACACCTTTGGGTTTGTCCAGGGCCACCACAGCACAGGATGGGACTTTGTCACCCTCTTGTGGCTTACAAGGGCTGGCAGGTTTGCTGTGGCTTTGAGGTGGCCCCATCCAGGACCCCTGATCCAAGGAATGCAGGGAAGTGCCTTTAGCATCCTCCTTACTCCAGCATCCCTGCTCTGGCCTTTTGCACCCAGGGATTCAGGGAGGCTGTCCACCCTCAGAGGATCAGCTTTCCTGACTCTCCTGCCCTATGAGTCACATGCCTACAGGGCAATTTCTTGCCCATCTGGTTCAAGAAAGAGCTTCCCTCATCCAAGACATCCCTGCTCACCCCACGCTCCCAGCAAGCCATGGGAAGTGCCTGCAAGTCATTCAGATTGGGTTGCTTTAAAGCACTCCCTCCTTCCCCATTTAGGTGGCTGGAAATCTCCTACCTAATTCTCAACCCACCCAAATCTCAGCTAGGAAATTAAGCCTCTAAGATAGAGAGAGATTCATTCAGCTTTATCTGAAAGCCATTTCAAGTATGTCCAGATTCCTAATGAAACTTGGATAAAGCCCCAGAGATTAATAACAGTGCAGGGCTTTTTCGGATAATGTTTTTCTTCTGTTTCCAAGAGAAACATATATATGTGCTTTGGTGGAATCTCCGCATACATTTTTTTGGCAGAAAAGCCAAAATAAATCCTTGTACTGCAACAACCCTCGAGCAAGATAAGGCAAGAATCTGTTTGTAATTCCTGTGTGCTGTTGTCATATACAGATAAACAGTCATCTCTGTCCCCTCAGCAAGGCAAGGAGAGCAGGGACTGGTGTTATCACAGAAACCCGTCTCAGCTGCCCACAGTGGTGCGAGTCCAAACCTGGTCCTCTCCCATGTTCCTTCTACACAAGCACGAGTACATGTTGTTCATGGATTAAACTTGAGTTTTTCTGGTACATCAAAGTAAGTTATATCAATCTGGAGAATGTATTTGGAGCCAGTGTGGGGCTGAATCCCACATAAGCAAAGGCAGAGTACTCCACAGTCCACCTGGGACGTCCAGAAAGAGACAGATTTGGGTACCATGAGCACAGGCTTTCCATCCCATCCATCTCCTTGTCTGGCAGAGAGCACAGCTTATGCCAGATGTGCTCACAAGTCTCCCCTGCCTTTCGACTGAGCCCTGCCAGATGTGAGTAGACTCTTGCAGGGTGTCATGTCCCTTGCAGGGTCTCGCCTCAATGGGTGCAGATCATGAGGAAGTGGTGTTCTTCACAACCCTCCTCCTTCTGAGGCAAGACACCTAATGAGGGGGCCCTCTGGGACAGCCCAGAGCACTAATGCATCTGGCGTCTGTCCACTCCACTCCCTTAACCACCACCATGGCTTTTTCCATCTTCATAAGCAGGGAAAGCAATCAGCATAATGAACGTCTCTGAAGCTCTCACCACGGCACTCAGGATGTGCTAAACGAAATAAACACACATCAAGAGCCCATTAATGGAGCTCTCTCATGCCCAGCAGCCACGCTCAGGCATGAGGGGACCAGGAAGGGACGCTAATGTACAAAGCAGAAACCCTTGGAAAGAGAGGCCTGAATTCTTACTTTTTCTTTTTCTCAGGTTTTTCTCCCTGTTTTCAGAGTGCTACATCCCCACTGCCAGCACATGGCTGTGCCCACACCAGGAGGGCAGTGGGACGTGCTGCTGGCACAGTGATGCTCCTCACGGCATGTCCTCCCCTGGGTGACCCATCCTGCCCAGCCATCCTGCCCTGGCAAGCTTTGCTCTCTTTTCCAGCCTCCCAGACTCTACACGGGGGGAATTCAGAGCAAACTGGCTGGCCACAGGCAGTGATTATGGTCAGAGACTGTGAGACAGAGACCCCGAGCCTGGGGGACAAATGCTCCTGGTCTGGTGGGAGCATGAGCAGGAGCTGAGTTTCCCGGGGTGAAGTTATAGGATACAGCAACACTAACGAGGTACTCACTGCAGAAAAACAAGAGGTTGTTCCTCAGGATCTTATTGGGCCACTTAACCAAGAGCAAGAGTTTTTCTCTGCTCAGAACAGAGCTGAGAAAGCTCAGGATGCTGGAAGGGCGCAAGTCACAGCATGACCCCAGCATGAGCAGCCGCTGCCTCTCCCCACTCCCTCCTTCCCCTCCTTTTCCTGCCACATGCCTTTTGACTTCAGTTAAAGCAGCAAAGGATGCCTGATGAGAGAAAAATAATACCCCAGATCTCTGACTTCATGAAGGCAAACACAGCCCCTTCCCTCTCCTCCCAGGTAGAGCTGCTGAGTCCTGAATCAACACAGCAGAGCTGTTGTGGCTGTTGGTGTTGGCCGTGCTGCGGCTGAGGCTGCCAGGCCTTTTAACAGGGATAGGCTTACAAACGAGAGCAAGAGCCTTGGGGGAAAACAGGGCTGGGCTGGGGGTTGACTAATAATTACAGCCCTTCTGCTCGCTGCATCGATGGATATTAGATCTGCTACCAAAAAAATGCGAAATTAAATGGCTTAATGCTACTCGATGTTCAGTGCCAGCGCTGAATAACTGCCACGCCAGCAGACACACAGGCAGTGAGACACAGCCAGAGAGACACTTCCAATCGAGATTGTTAAGCATATTGCAACCAAATTTTAATGTCACGTCTTCTGCTCGTTGGAGTTCTCAAATCTGTTCTTTCAGCTACCGAAATTTAAAAACTGCTTTACATTTCACAGGCTTAGAGGTGACTTTTTCCCTCCAGTTAATTAGTTTGAAACTAAAAGGGCTGGGTCGCTCTGAGTTTCAGTGATGGAGTTTTTGGGATATGTGTATATGTATTTTTTTAGTGTTTTTTTCACTTCTGAGCTGCTCCTTCTCATCTGGCAGCAAGCTGCTGGAGAGTGAGTCAATATTATTTGATACCTGCCTCATAGCTTAGGGGAAATGATCTGACCATCCCAAGCAAAGTCCCATCAGCAAGTGGCCACATCACAGAAATCCCCTCAGCTTTAGCTCTGTGGATCCACCCCAGCTGTGGGCCCAAGGAAGAGGCAGATGTGGTGACACAGTTCAGCTTTCCAAGGGGACCAAGGGCTATGCTGGAGGTGCTGGGAAGGGCTGTGCTGCACCAGGTTGGGCTCTCCCAATTTTGTTCTTCCACTATGTGCAAAAATCCTGTGAACATAACATGGGAATTGAGTGTCATTTATAACCCCGAAGTCCCCAAAGGTAGCGTGGAACAGATGTTTCAAAACTAAATGCTGGTCTCAAAGTTCCACAGCCTCGGCTTGGCCTCCACAAACCCAGCTGGTTAATTAATGAATGTGACTGGGACATCCAGGTCTGGCAGGGCACCTGTCACCAGGCTGCTGGGGATGCCTGAACAATCCTCAGTGTATTTGCTAAACACTGAGAGAGCTGCCCGAGCGAGGCCGAGCAGGGCCATGTACACAAAACAATGCCATGATTCACCCGAGATTGCCATAACCCATCGCATTTCATCAGGATGCTGTGGCATTTAAAATGGCATTTCCTCCCATCTGCTGTGCATTAGCAGACAAAGAAAAAGGAGGGGGGGGAGAGAACAGCAAAACAAAGTGGGGAGAATAAAACAGGATTCCTGAGTCACACTGTTCCCAAAGCAGTTCCTTGTCCTTGCAAAGCCTGAACCCACCGACTGGGCAGAGGACAGTGACTGTGGCCATGGACAACTTTGCCTCCAGGCCTGGCTACAGCCCAGGACATTACCCAGTTGGTGGTGAGAGATGCTGGTAACAACCGTGACTCAAAGCCCTGGTGAGCAGCACCTGGCAAACCCCCTCCACACCCAGAGCTGCCCAGCCAGGGCCCCCAGTGAGCAAACCCCCCAGGCTAATTTGGTCATTTCCTCTGCTTCTCCATCCCTCCTCAGATTTTCCTTTACTTCCTACCTACCTTCCCTGACTCATCTTGCCTTGGAAATGAGAACCTATTTCTCTATTCCTTCACTGCTCCCCCCTCTCCTCTGTGGCCATGCTCCCACCTCCTCCCTTCACTGTCCCTTAACACCTTTCTTCTCCATCTATCTCTTGCCCCTTGTCTCACCCCATCCCCACATTGTCCTCTGCTCAGCCAGGTGGCATCCTCCAGGGTTTTTCCGGGAGGGAGAGGGCTCAAAGCTCTTTTGGCAGGGCACTCAGAGCAGGGAAATTCATCTCAGTTTCTGAACTGGGCCATGGAGATTATCCTAAGCACTTCCAGCCAACACTCTGAGTCATGAGACACATCAGAGTTACCTGTTGGGGGGTTGCAAGGGTCGTGTCCCTGGCCACCCATCCCAACCTGCTCTGGAGCCAAGACAGAAGAAGTAACATGCCCACAGCTCACACTCTGGAATCAGCAACCATTAAATGGATCAGGCAAGGAGCAGCAGCAGCTGAGGAGCAGCCAGAGTGCCTTTCCTCCTGTCCCTGCTCCCTGCCCTACAAATCACAAAGTCCCTCCACTCTGTATGGACAAACACATTAAACTGAAGCTTGGAGAGTAGCACCATGTCCCTGCAAGCCCAAGGGTCCAGCAGACGTGCCTGGAGGCTGTCAGCTCCCGTTGGGCACAACGGAGGAAGGACAGCACTCTCCAGCCTGCAGGCACACTCCCTGAACCTGGGCTTGGCCCAGACATAAGCAGTCATTCAGAATGGAATAGGTGTGGACAAGTTTGACCCCAAGCAATAACCAGAGAGCATGTGAAAGTGGCAGTGAGCAAAGCCTTCAGCTTGAAAGCTGAGGACAAGGACAGGGCTCTGCGGTTATTAGAGACGGAGCTGAGCTGACTCCTCAATTACAGCTGTTTTATCCCCTGTCTGGATTTCCAACAGCTTCCTCCGATCTCTCCGTGACTCAGTGTCTTGGCATGGACAACGCATACCCCAGAGGTTGGCTTTTGAAATCCACCAGGGATATTTCACCTTCCTAAAATAAAGAGTGGGCAAAATATTTTCAACCTCCCTCCAAAAAATGTACACACACACACACACAAAAAAAATCACTCCTTAATAAGTGCATGTTGTTGGGTCTCAGCTGGCTTTGGGCTGGTGTATATTTTCCTGGTTATAATCATGCAGCTGTTTGCTGACTGAATAGCTGTATTTATTTTTTGACATGTTTACTAACTGCCTCAAATACCTTCTCTACCTGTAATTGTGGTGCAGCGTACATATTATTTTTTTTCAGATTTCTTCATTCAAGTGGGTTGTGTTATTCCCAGGCCCTGAGCTGTGGTTTGCTGAGGGTATTCGTGGTTTGAGGGTATAAATCTTTGGACTCAGGTGACCCTGAACTGCGTCAGACCTGTGAAGAGACACTTGGGGGGGTGGAGAAATGGACTCAATTTTTCAAGCCATTTGTGCATGGGTGCTCAGGGCTTTAACATCCTCTACTTGCCTCCCTCCAGAGCAATCTCTCCTGAAAGTGTTTCCTGCCATCTGTGCTCATTTGTCTTTTTCTCTTCCATGAAGCTGGTCAAAGCCAGACCCTTTATGCTTTCTAGTACATGTGAGTCTTGAGCCATGGGAGAGGAGGAGGTTTAAAAATGCAGCAGGTTTATTGGACTCCTGGCACCAGAATGCTGGGGGAAACTAATGCAACCAGTTTCCCGAGGCACCCTGTGAAGCATCATCCCTCAGCACAGAGTTTGGAGAGCTCTGGAAAAGCTGGGCTGGCAGAACACCTCCAACCCCAGAGCAGCACACTGCCACCATGCCCTGCAGGGCTCTGCTCCCCTCTCCTGCCCACATCTGAGCTGAGTGTCTGTCTGCATTGTCCCACCCCTGAGGGTTGTCAGGATGAATTCCCCTCCTTTGTCTCTCGCTGGCACCTGATGACTTGGTCACCTGCCATCCTCCCAGCACTAAATGTCCCATCCCCCTAGACCTCTCCAAACAGTGCTTTTGCAATTCCCTGCACCACACAGGGCTCCATTAATAGTTTGGAGAGCTTCCCCCCACGAAGTGGCTCCTCTGCTCCTTCCTGCCTGAGCCCCTGGGCAGCAGCTCCTCTAATCACCAGGCTGCTCATGGGAGCTGTGTTGGTGTTCAGATCTGGGGGAGGGTTTCATATAAACAAAGTAAACTGAGCAATTCCTGGAGGTATAAAGCCATTCCAGGCCATGCCAAAGCAAGTCCAAATCTCTTCATCCATGCACCTGCAGCAGACAGAGCCCTTTGTGAACCCCTAGGGGTTCAATCTCCACCCAACCACACTTTCAGAGGCTGCAAAGTCAATGTCCCCAGGCTGCTTCTGTCCACTCAGCCCCTCCCACAGCCTCCCCAGGATATACCCTTCTATGCTGTCTGCCCAAGGATGCTTCCATCTGTCTCTTCCTTTCCAGTAAGGAGAACCAGGCCACCAGCTGAGACCTGGTTACCTCAGGTCACCTCAGAGCAGCAGTAGCTGGGCTGGGACCCCATCCTGGGGCAGCCACACCATCACTGCATGTGCCATGGCCATGTTTATGCCAGGACCACTTGTGCAGGGGGAGATCAGTCCCAGAAAGGACTGAGGATCCCAGGTCTGGGATTCATTTACAGGAGCTGTAAAACTGCCACCTGGACCGTGGCTTTACAGCTTTGGACGATGCTGGTGTCAGAGAGGTTTGGTGCAAGAGCCAGCTGGAGCCGCGCCAGTTTTATATTTAATCCTGCCTATGAACACAAATAAAGGGTCTGTATTTTGAATGAGCGACAGGCACACCATGGACACTATTAAACCTTCCAAAAATAAACCTCTGCCAAAGTGATGGGAGCCAGATTTTTTCCTGGAAAGTATCAGCGCGGGGCGGGGGGTTGCAGCGGGGCAGCCCCTCTGTCACAGGCCCCTCTCCAACAGCTGCTCTGCATCAGGAGCAGCTTCTTCCCTCTCACCCTTCGCTTGTTTTAGCCCCTAAAACGCCAGAGTGGCTCCTCTCAGCAGTTTAATGTCCACTCAGCGTTAAATCAGCCCCGAGGACTCAGCTCTGGAGCGCCGTGGATGAATCCTGCAGGAAAAATTGTTCCGAAGTGCACAGAATTACACACGGAGGTGGTGCAGTAACCCCGGCCCTGCCGCCCGTCCTCCCGCACCCTCCGCTCCCGGAGCGCCCCCATCTCCTATCGAGGGGGTGCGAGGGGCCCAGCTCCGGGCGGGTGACCCCCACTTTTTCCATCCTCCCTCATCTCCTGGCGGGGCGGTGTGAGAGACCCCATGGAGCGACATCCCCCCTTCCCTTCTCCGCCTCCCACCAGGGCGATGTGCGGGGCCTCCATGAGGTGACTCCCAGCCGCTCTGCATCGCCCTCCATCCCTCGCCGGGGGCGGTGCGAGAGACCCCCATGGGGCTCTTCCCCCTTCCCCTTCTTCCCCACCCCCCGCTGGAGCGGTGCGAGCCCCCCACGAAGTGGCTCCCCGACTCTCCTTCCTCCCCACCTCTCACTGGGGCCGCCATAGATTGATTCCCCCTTTCCTTTCTCCCTCATCCCCTACTGGGGTTGTGTGAGAGACCCCCATGGGGTGATCCCCGCTTCTCTTTCTCCCCCACCTCCTGCCGGGACGGTGGGACAGACCCCCATGGAGCGATCCCCCCACCCCCGGTCCGGGGACTACATTTCCCATGGTGCGGCGCGGCGGAGGCGGAAGTGACGCGCGGCGGCGCGGCACGCGGAGTGCCATGGCCGCCGGCGGCGGGCGGGAGCTGCTCGCCCTCATCCACCAGCACCTGCTGCGCGGCGGCTTCGCGCGGGCCGCCCGCGAGCTGCAGGCGCAGACCGGGCAGGTAACGGGAGCGGCCGCACCCGGGCCGCGGGGGAGGCAGAGGGGCCGCGGCGCGGGGGAAGAGGGGGTGATCCCGCGGGCCTCGGCGGGGCCGCAGGGCCCGGTCCCCCTCAGCGCCCACCGGGTGTGACGCCGGTGCGGGCCGTGGGGCTCTGCCGTCGTGGCTCCGCGGCTGCACGCCGAACCACTGCGCCCGTGGGGCGTCCCGGCCCCGAGCGGGCTGTCCCGGCCCCGAGGCGCGCGGGGGAGCGGAGGAGGCTGGCAGCCCGCCGGGTAACGCTGTCCCGCACCGGGACACGTGCTGCTGCCGGGGAAACCCCCAGGGGGACACGCGGCCCCGCGGGACTCACCGGTTTGTGTGGGGATGGCATGGTCCCGTTTTCTCGCGGGTTCCTGGACGGGCCCGTGCGGTCTCTGTCTGGTGGTCGCATCTCGAAAAGGGGCTGATGCCTGTCTGATGTTCCCTCTTCTTTCACAGAAGTTGCTCCCTTCCCTCTCGACCTCTCTCGAGGACATCTTTACTCACTGGGAAAAGTAAGTCAAAGGACGAAATGAGTATCAGGTAGATTCCAGGCTGTGCTAACATCCAGGCTCAATGACATATGTGATCTTTATTTGCTAGAATTCCCTGTTGTCAGAGTATTTCCAATGATAACGGCTCAGCAGACTTTTCTCCTAACCTCTGATTTCACAGCAATTCGTTTCAGATGTTCAGGATTACTCTGGGTTACTTTAGTTTTGAGTAGCTGATGCTGTTAGTGCTGGTTAATACTGGAATGTTATGAGGCTCATAGTTGTGCTTTACTGTCAGGAATGTGTTCACTGGTTCTGTTTCACTTTCTTTTTAAAGGCATGTGCTTTACAGGAGCATTGACCTGAGAACAGAGAAGCTGAGCAGATGCTGAAATGCCAAAGCTCTTTCAGGGACTTAAACCTTGTCATAGATCACAGATGATCTGACTGAGGATGTCTCTTGGTTTCAACCCGTCCTTTCAAACCCTGAAGTGTTCCCAACGCTTACATATTCCCCATGGGAAGGTCTGAAGCTCTTGCAGAGCCCATCCATGGGGTGCAGTGACAGTGGCACCCACCCAGGGCTTACTTTGGTTGGATGTCAGAGTGCAGGGCTGCAGGGAGCCCTTTGGCAGCCTCAGCGCTGGGTTATCAGGGAATCCCAGGAGCTGAGAGTGCTGGAGTGAAGTTGCTCCTCAGGGTGACCGCGCCAGCAGCCTTGGGAAGTGTTTCCCTCAAAGGTGTGTTTTTACTGGAACACCTCATGCCTCGCTGCTGCCTTGGTCCTTGCTCTTGTGTTCCACACCTGGTCAGGAGAAAGGACAGGTCTAGATAAGGGTGTAGCAGCACAGAAAGAGGTTTGCAGTTCCTGCCTCTAAAGCCGTTTGTTCCTCTCGTGGGTGGTGAGGGTGACCTTCCCCTGCCTGCTGCAGCAAACCCTCCCAGGCACTGCTGCTGTTAAACCTGGGGGCAGCAGGGGGCTTGCATCAGGTTTAATTCCTTTTTCTTCAGTATCACCATCTGTTGTGGTCCTGTCCCACAAAGATGACTGTTATTCCTGGTCTGCCTGAGTTATGCCTGCTTTGGAGTCAGAAGGAGGGATGTGTTAACCAGTAGTTCTCTTTATCCAGAGGGTGTCCTGGAGTGCTCCTGTGAGTGAGCTGCAGTTATTACATCTTGTCACTCCATAGACTTTTGACCCCAAAATGTTTTTCCTTAAACTGTCCTGTGGGTCCTGCCTATCTCAGCAAGGTGTCCTTGGTGCTGTCCTGCAGAAGCTCTTGCAGAGTGAACCTAAAAGCCGAGACTTGCAGTTACAGGAGTGGCCTCCCTCCAGAGCTGCATTTAGTCTTGGAGGATGCAGGGAGTGGGTGGAAAGGTGCCTGAGGGTAGGAGAAAGCTGGACCAGCTCAGTCCTAGGAGCAGCCAGATCCCTGCAGTCCTCAGATGCTCTGGAATGCTGCAGGGACAGTGCTAGCAGACACCACATCTTCCCCTCACACAGTATCCCTGAGCTCCTGATCACTCACAGCAGCCTGTCAGCTGCCACTGGATCAGGAAGGTGTTGCAGGATCAGAGCTGCCTGTGTGGGCTGCCCTATTTTATTTGAAGGATTATTGGAGTAGTTACCAGGACTTTGGAATAGCAAATGAGCCTTTGGCTTAGCCTGCTTGCACAAAACTTGCTGTTACAGCTGTGCTGCCAGAACGCTCTGATGGCAAGCACAATCTTTACTCGCCAAATTGTTGGACTAATCTTGTTTTTAAAACAGATGAACAAATAAAATGAGCTAAACTGGCACAGAAGTGAGGCTATTTGCCTCTGATAATTGTGTGTCTCAGGGCTTAGAAGTATTGCCTGTGTGAATCACACCGTGTGCCCAGTGTTATCCTTGTAATAAAGCAAATGCGTTCTCTTTAATTTTCAAATGAAAGCATGAGTAGCTTTAGACCACATCACCTGTTCTGCTACAGGTAGGATTTAGAGCCTGGAGGAATCTTTCCCCAGCTTAATGTTTTAACCCAATTGAACAGCTTAAGTGTTAATGATTGTCTGTGGCCTCTTCCTCCACCTTTTTCCAACACATCTTCTGTAGGTCCAGCCACTTTCTTTCTTAAACCTCTCTGCAGCCTGACTTTCTTGCCCATTTGACCTGTGAGCCTAAGTTCAAATGGCTTTTACAGCCTTCGGATTCATTTCTTCTGGCCTTGTGGAATACCAAGACCTGTTTGGGGATCACTGCCCTAACCCTGGGGCTGCACTTACAGAGTCTGTGGCTATTGCTGCCTCCTGGAGATGGAATTTATCCTGTAGGATGCCTTAGCTCTGTGTTGAACACCATCCTAACCACATATTTTTTTACTTCTCTGCTAAACTGAGAAAGAGTCTGCTTAGGGCACAGGAAAAAAAAAAGTTCAGTATCTCCTGAGTGTTGCTCTTGGGAGTTTCCTGAGGACTAGAAATGCCCCTTGCAAGTTAGAGAATTATTTCTCCTGTCCCCTTAGGAGCTGTAGAGGAATTACACTGCCTGTCCTGGAGCCTCACCTGACTGCGAATGAATAATTGTATTCCAGTTTGTTCAAGATGCATTTTACACATTTTTGACACCATATCTCTTCCCTAGAACTCCCCCAAATTCGAGGAGAAGAAAGCTGAGTGATGATGAGGCAGCCATCCCAGAAAAGATCAGAGTTCCTGATCCCGTGAGCAGCTCTGAGAGCTCAGAGAAAGAAGAGGATGAAAAAGAGAAGGCGAAAGCTGCAAATGGTAGGAGCCTTTCGTCTCTCTGGAGTTGACAGAGTAGGACTGGAGGCTTGTGTAGGAGCAACCCAACTTGCTTGGCTGGAGAAGATGCTTGTAAAGTGATGGCTATTCCCTTGTGCTCATAGAAAAATAGGACAACTAATTTAGCACCCTCTTCTCTTCTCATGTGGAGTTTGTGAGGAGCACAGATGTCTGCTGAAGCTGGAAAAAACCTGTTATGATTCACTGGGGAGGGATGGGTGTTGTTGCTTGGATGGAACCTTGGGAACCTGTCACTGCCCACTGTGGAGCACTAGTTGGTCCCAGGTGTATGTGGGGTCAGCAAAGCAGGCCTGTTACATGGGTGAGGGAAGGACCCATTAGTTGGTCTGGAAAGCCAGTGCCCCTGTCTGAAGTGGGGATAGATCCCTGATGCAGCTGATGTGGGCGGTGTTGGCTTGCAGAGTCTAACAAAAACCCATGTTCTGATATATTTTGGCTCGGTTCATCTGCTGTAGACCAGCCTTTGGAAACCTGCAGATCTTGGCAGGTTCCTTGTCTTGGTGCTGGGGAGAAGGATGGGGTGGGGGAGCAAAGCACTTGTCTGTCACAGGGACAGCAGTGATGGTGGTGTTGGGGCAGGTGTGGAGATGGGACCCTGCCCTGCTGCTGGGACAATCCTGCAAACCAGAGGCCCCATTGGTGTGAGAAACACACTCACAGAGCTGTTCTGTGGCTCTCTCCTGTGCAGCAGCCAGCCTTTCTCTGGCCACAAACTCAGCAGTGACTGTAGAAAGCAGTGAGGAGGAGGAGTCCTCATCAGAAGAGGAGACGCCAGCTGGGAAAGGTGCAGTGACGGTAAGGCAGTTCTCTTGGCTTTGAAGGCTAATGGTACTCTGAGGCCAGGACTGTCCCAGACTCCTTGGCATGTGTAGAATTGTGAGATGGCGTGGAAGTCTTATTAAAATAACCCTTCTATGCTGCCATAAGACTTCTCTCAGGTATCTGTCTCACAAATCCTTCCTTAAAGTGTGTGCCTGGTTGCCAGATTGCTGTTGAAGGCACACTGTCTCCAAATTAGTCCCTCATCTGTGTGTAGGCTTCTAATTTTTGTGTTTCCTGTAGGTGACACCAGCTGTGGTGGGTGGAAAAGCTGCCAACTCCCTGCATTCTCCTCCCAAGCCCACTGCCCTGGCGGGCAAAGCAGCGGCACTCCCTGCTCCCGACAGAACTGTGCTCTCCAACAACAAGCAGCAGCCCAATGCTCTGGCTGCAGCTCCAGCTCCAACCAAGGCCCAGAAACTGCCTGCTCCTGGGAAGTCCAGACATGCCACAGCAGCTGTGGCCAGAGTAGGGCAAAGCAAAGCACCAGTAGTGAGCAAAGCACCAGAAAGTTCCAGCAGCAGCTCCTCATCCGAGAGCGAGGAGGAACAGGAGACACCGACTGCAAAGGCCCCAGCCCCCAACGCGGGTAAGGAGCCTGCAGGGTGTGGTAAATGTGTGTGTGTGTGCTCCAGCTCTGCTGTGAATCGGGTCTGAGACGTGCCTTCAGCATGTTCCTTTCAGCTCCCTTGCTGGAAAGCTCAGAGTGATGCTTGTTCCTTGGGGATGCTGCTAGAACACTGCAAATCAGCCAGTCCTGGAGCTCTGTGGGATGAATCCAGTGTGTTTGCTCCCATTTCAGGCAGCAGATCCTGTGCTAAGATGTCTGTCTGGCAGCACCCAGCACTACAGGGTTGGGGGTAACAGCACAGTGTGTCCACAGGAGATGCAGTACTGATCCTACAGATGCTTTCAGCTTTTCTGAAAGGCACTGCAGCGTTTTCTCTTTATTCCCAATTGCAAATAATTAGTTTTGGGTTTTGAAGTCTTTAGGGAAATCTTTAAGTGCTTTGAAGTGTGTGTGTGTTGGAGGAGGGGGGGTGAGGCACAGACTGTTGAAGCTCTGAAAATGATCCTTCCCTTGGCTCTTTTCCAGAGGAGGCCCAGCCAGGCTGGGTGCCCCTGCAGGGAGCTGTGTATGGCTGGGCAGCTCCCTGTGGGGTCAGAGGGTGGCCAGGAAGCATTTCCCATCTCTGCCTGCACTCTTGGAGTGGTGTTTGTGGGCCAGTGTTTGTCTGGAGAAGCTGTTCCCAGCAGGCCACTGATACTTTCAGCAGGGTTGGGTCCTCTTCCCTGCAAATCCCTTAGCCCTCTCTGCAGCTTGTTTTCTTTCCCTGATTTCAAAAGGCACATTAGTGTCGGTCTCTGGGGGCTCAGAGCAGGCAGCAGCTGTGACATCTCCTCACTTGTGTTCCAGAGCCGAAGCAGGCGCCTGGGGCTGCCGAGAGCAGCAGTGAGGAATCAAGTGAGGACACATCCTCTGAGGAGGAGGAGCAGCTGGCAACTCCAGCCGTCCAGGTAACCTCTCCAACACATTCTTTGTCCCTAAGAAGTCACTTCCCTTCTTTTGAGGATGAGAGGAGATACTGCAGTGCTGTATTCTGACAGCACCCTTTACCTTGGGTGTGTGAGATCCCCAAAGCCAGAGAACCTGCTGTGTGGCTGAGACCCCCACTAACCCCTGCTGGCATCAACCATTCCATCCTAGTTTCTATTAGTGCCTGAAGCTGAGGGAGCTCCTTTGATCTGTAGGAGGTGATTGGTGTGCGGTTTCATAGAAGTAGTCAGGGAGTATGTGGAGAAATTTTTTCAGATACTCCACAACCCAAGGGTCTGAATGAGCCTGTCTTGGTCAAAGTTAGCAAGGCAGCTTGCTTTAAAACATTCCATGCAGTTAGAGCTTTCAGCCATTTTCTTCTGAGGTATTACCTGATTCTCCTGTTCCCTTTTGTTACCAGGCAAAACCAGCTGTGAAAGCAGCGCAGTTTAATACAACACCTGTGAAAAGTGCACCTGCTGCTCCGGTGTCTCACAAGAAGAATGCAGTGAAGCAAACAGCACTGGCACCAAGCCAGACCAAACCTGCATCCACACCGGTTCCAGGGGCTGCACAGCCCGATGACACATCAGAGAGCAGCAGCTCATCAGACAGTGAAGATGAAGAACTTCCTTCAGTAACCCAAGTGCGTCTGTCTGAGATTCTCTCTCTCCTTGCACACCTCTCAGGGCTGGGAACTGCAGGGAAAAGAAAATGTTGTAAATGCACGTAGTGTGTAGCAAAGTCTTGTTGCAGGTGGGAGGAAAGAGGTGTGGGGTGTTCAAAAGCACCTCAGTGTCTTGGTTCTGAGCTTTAATCAACCCATTGTGCCTTTCTTAAAAAAAAAAATCCATCAGTACTTTTTAAATAAAAAAAATCTCCCAGCAATTCTTTTACCACCTGAAGAGGCAAATTGTTGTGGTGGAATTTGCTCCTCAGGTTTAAATAACAATAAATAGTGTCTAATTTGTCAAGCTGTAGTGCAGCCCAGTTTCCCAGCTGTGGAGAGTGCAAAGTGCTGCCTTGTACCTCACTGGAGGGGACTGGTAGTAGCAGCAGGCTGATGAAGAATGTCTGGTCTTGACTTCTCGTCTTGGGAGACTATCCCCACACAGCTAGATGAAAGAATTCCTTGTGTCCTGCCAGTCACTAAACTTCCTTCAGGGTTTGCCTTTCCTCGGGAGCTCTGAAATCTCTTCCCTTGATTACAGTCTAAGCAAATGAATTATGCTGCTGTGGAATTTACCTTGTTTCACTCTGTTCATGTCTTGTCCAGACAAAGCCACCTCCAAAATCCTCCCAGGCCGTCTCATCCCCAGTGAAACCGACACCAGCAGCATCACTTTCCATCAAAGCACCTCCAGCAAAAACACTTCCAGTGTCCCAAGGGAAGCCAGCACCAAAAACAGCAGTGCCAAAGCAGGCTAAAACCCCGCTGGGAAGGACTGCTGCTCCCACAAAGCCTGCTGAAACTATAAAGCCAGTGGAGAGCTCTGACTCTTCAGACAGTGAAGAGGAGGATCATCCTGTGCCCATCAGCCAGAAGGTAGGTGATCCTCATTCAGTCCAGTGCCAAGGGATGGGATATGCAAGACAAATCTTTATCCCTTAAATGCTAATACTGATCTCCTTGAAACACCAGGAGTATGGAAGCAACAAGTACAGCCTAACTCTGCTCACCCAGCCATACCAGAGGAGGGTGGGGGGAACCTGTTTGATACCAGTGGTTCTCTTCACTCATGAATTGCTCCTCTGGAGTGAGCCTTGTGTGCAGGCTCACACGTAGCATGGTCTTAGCTCACCTGTGAGGGTTTGGTTAGAATCTCTAACCATGATCTCAGACTGGACCCAGGTGGCTAAACTCAAAGGGAAGCAAATCCCACACGTTATGTTGAGACCTTCTGCCTTGACTCTGAGCTGCAGGGCCCTTCAGAAAGTGCCCTGAAAGCAGCCTTTTGGAGATGGCACGTCTTGTCTGCAAGGGAGGGAGGGAAGCCGGGGGCAGAGCCTCACGTGTCCTTGCAAGGAGGCTCTTTGTCAACACGTCCTTTCAGTATTGACAGGCAGGAGCCAGCAAGGCTCTGCATTTTTGTCTTCATAGCCTTGGTCTGCTAAGGTGGGTGGAGGGGGACGCGTCTCTAACAGTTGGCTCTGTGCTGCTCTCTTCCTGCATGATTGATTGTGAGGATTCAGCTCTGGGTGACAGGAACAGCTATTCTGATAGCTGTGCCGTGGGGTCCTGCTGCAAAACCTGAGAGTCGTCCGTTTTAGCAGGGTTGTAGGTGAAGGATGTGCTGGAGTAGGTTTGTTTCCCTCAGTGTTGATTCTGTGAAGCTGTCAGCAGCAAGTTTTACCTGCTGATTTAACCACTTCAGCATCTTCCCTCTTGCAAACTGGCACAGCAAGGAAGAGCTTGTCATCGAGGGAGCTCTATTTTTGCCAAACAGGCTGTTCCTTCCCGTGTTAGTAGCCTACAGGCAGAGACCACGAGTGAAGCCTGAAGACAAACCATTGGGCTTAGCTGTGTCCACAGTTCTGTCCTCTCAGTCAAACTCTTCTTAGCTCATCCTCACCATCTGCTACTTGGGCATATGCTAACCACTGACTTACTGTATCCTGCAACTTCCTCTGGCTTCTGTGCAAGATCCAAACAGATACAGAGCGTTGGAAGCTGCTTCATCCTTCCCTGTGGGGGTGGATTAGCACAATTAAAATGAACATCATGCCTAAATTGAACTGCTTAATTGGTATGTTTACCCCTGAAGACTCAGGAATATTTAGTCAAAGAAGTTGACAAGGTGTTTGCATATTTTTTGGGGGGAAGGATGGTGATGGGGGACAGTCTAACCCTAAAGATGCTGTGAGCTGCTTTTCTTTTGGAACTGCGAATTCTGCTCTGCTTCCTCTCTCTTGGATGTTTGAGCCAAAGGTGGTATTGAACCCTCTATGGACAGGCACTGGCTTCTGTTTTCAAGGAGTAGGTGTGAGATGCACATGAATCCGCGTGTTGGGAACCCGTGTCTTCCTTGAGCATCCCAGGAAAACCCACATGGGCTGCACTAGCAGAAGTTGTGCCTGCGACTTTTTACCCTGGACCGCAGGCCTTGTGGGGAGAGGCCAGACCTCCCAAAAAATGGAGAGTCTCTTTGAACCCTGTTCCTCCTCCCATGCACTTGACAGCTGTGCCTTTGCTGGGCTGTGACAGAGCTGAGATACTGGTCCCAGTCCCGCTCTGCCGGCGGTGCTTCCGTGGTGCACAGGCAGCGATGGAATGTGGTTGTACAACGTGCTGGGCGCACGTGGCTCAGTGTTGTTCCCCCTGTTGTCATGCAGCGCTGCATGATGCAAATGGACCCAGCGAGTGGCAGATGGGTTTTGCGGGAGCTGAGTCATCACACTCACGGAGCCGCAGGCAGCTCCTGCTTTGGGGGCTGGAGAGGGAGCAGGAAAAATTATTTCCTCTTGAGTTATTTTCCTCCTCTCCGAGTTACTTCAGTACCTGTGACTCCCGAGCTGTCAGAAGCTCTCTGCCTGTGTTACCTGCTCCCTGGGTGTAACTCAGCCGTGCTGCCGGTCTGATCCCACCTGCGGCCGTCATCCATCTGCTGGGGATGGAGGGACCTTGGCCTCCATCTGAGGAAGATCTGAGAAGTCCCAAGGCTGTGCAAACCTTACGGTGATTTCTCTGTGAATGCTGTTGTGTTCTTTCTGTGTTAGGATGCTCCTGCATGGCAGCTTGTTCCCACTCCCTTGCTAAGTTAGGAAATCAAGCAGCCCTGTGCTGTGCATCCGCATAGGGGGAGAAACCAGTCCTGCTGCTATGAAGGGCTTAAAACTGAGTGAGTGGGCTCAGATCTTGGTAAGCTCTTCCCTTGCACAGCAGTGCTCGGGACAGCAGGGAGAGGAGCTAGCAAGCTCAGAGTAATGCGTGTGAATTCTTCTGTCTGCTTCAAGTAGTTCTCTCTCTTCAGCTTTGCAAATCTGGCCTCTCTCCTGGAGATTGTGACTCACTGGTATCAAAACAAAACAGAGAATTGAGGTTTGCAGTCCCCCCTCCCCAAGCACTCGTGGAGGTTTCTGTTTCTCTGTGCAGAGTCAAAATGTACTTGGCTTGTTCGGAGAGCTGTTCTGTAATGGGATAAACATGCGGATGCTGTTGTCTGTTTAGTGTTTGGCTTGGAGATGATAAACACTGCCCCAGTGGCAGCCTGTGGCGGGGCTGTGCCAGGAGGCATGGTAGGATTGGTCTTTTGGGGGGCTGCTAGGCTGATGCTCTCTGCTGCTGGGGTATATCACTGTGTTGGCAGCATGGCAAGGGGGTGGCAGGGGTGCTGCAGCTGGGCAGGAATCTCTCATTGAGTGCCAAAGCAGGCTGCCATCACATGCCAGGGGGACAGGGTCTGCCTGCCCTGGCAAACATGATGTACTCCCTGGCAGAGCAGCCCGGAGATGAGCCATGAGTGGAGTAAATGGAGTGGGAGCAGAGCGCTGTGAGCCTGGGGAGTATCTGTGGGGGGTGAAATTCCCCAGTCTCTGCACAAGTGCTGCCTGTCCTCTGCCACCACTAGCCATCAGTGTGCAGGACTGGGATCTGCAGCACAGGCTGGGAGAGGGGCCAGGAAGAGAGAGAGTCTCACCTGGCAGTTGTGTATCTGGGAATTAGGTGACTGTGGCTTCCTGGTGCTGACACAGCAGTTGCTTGGGGAAGTGGCTTGTAGCCTGTCCTGGGACATCAGTGTCGACAGGTGCTGTAGAAAGTAAGTGTCAGAGGTTTTTTGTTGTCTGGAGATGTCTGAATTCTGGGACCTATTGACACTGCAGTTTCCAAGGTGAATTCTGTGTCCCCAAACCCTTGTGACAGCCCTGTGTCAACATTGAGCCCTCCAGCACCTCTAGGGTATAGCTGCTCTGTTACTGTCTTTGAATCTTGCAAGTGTTACAGCACAAGGCTTTCCAGCTCAGTGGATTCCCTGAGCTGGGGGTAGGTCCTACTTAAATAAACATCTTCCTTGGAGTGGAAGGCTTGGGCTTGCAGTGCTTTCTCCTCAGGCTCCTGTCCAGCCAGTGTCTCTGCCTGAAGAAGGAATTGCTGTTGTGTGCTTACGAGCGCTGTCAGCCTGCGTGCTCGTGCGCGAAACACGCTCGGGTTTCCTGTCAGAAGCAAATTGCTAAATGCAGAGGTATGTGTGTACAGCAGCTCAGTCCAGGCAGTAACTGAAGCCTTTTCCACTCCTAACATGCCAAGGATGGAGTGTTAGTAACAGCTGTGTTAGGGTAAAACAAAACCCAACTTGAGCTGAAACTGCACTTAAACTCCTAAACAACACCTGTACTAACACGGCATTTCTGGGCTTGTGTTTCTGTTTTGTTAAGAGGTTAACAGAACAGCCCGGGCCTGTTCCCAACCTGAGCCAGGCTGCTAAAGCTGGGCCGCCTGAAAAAGCAGTGGGAAGCACCTTGAAAAGCCAGGTCTCAGAAAGTGGGAGCAGTGACTCGTCTGACAGTGAAGAGGAGTCTCCTGCGGCACAGAGGCAGCCTCCGCAAGCTGGTGAGTCTCCTGGTAGTAACCAGGATCCCTCACCTGCATCCTCATGGATTTCCTCCTCTCCCTTGTACGTGGAGCAGTGCAGCGTGTTGTTGTGATAGCTCCTGCTCTCGGTAGCCTCAGAGAGCAACTCTTTCTCACAATGACAATCTCTTACGGTTTTCCTGCAGTGAAAACCAATTCTGTGCCCCAGGCAACAAATGTGAAGAAGGCACCAGCTTCAGCACCAGCCACAGCCCCTCCAGCTGTGGACAGCAGCGATGATTCCAGCGAGGAGTCAGATTCAGAGGAAGAAATAGTCCCCCCTTCTCAGGTGAGGAGCTGCTGATGCACTGGGTGTGTGGGCTGTCAGTGCTGCAGCTCAGGGCATCTCAGGATTTGGAAGATGGTGGTTGGGCAGGTGATGAGTGGTTCAGAGGAGCCTCCCCTTGGCTGGATCAGGTTTTCAGGGCAGTGTCCTTGGATCTGGCTGTCCATCTTGGCCACAGCAATCTTGCAATGTGTGAGAGCAGTGGGGGGTGTGAATAATTTGACAGGAACATGAGTAGACACATGAGCCCAGACCTCCTCTGGGACTCTGTTCCGTCTGCTGTACTCTAGGAAGTAAGACTGGAAAAGCAGCCAAATCCTTACAGGCAGTATCTTTCCATGAGCTGTGTAGCTCCAAGGCAACCCATTGCCTGGTTCCTCACAGAAACTTGGAGCTCTCTGGACTCCTCTTCTGCAAGCCTTGGGAGGATGGAAGGATCTGCCTCAAAGGGTAGCACAGTGGTCCTCCTGCCTTTCAGCTGGAGGGGCCAGACCCTGTCTTGGAGAAGGGAGGTGACTCCATATCTATGCTGAGGGCACAGCTGAGTGTCAGGGAGCTGATCCCAGTGCACCCACTGGGGTCTTTTTGTGTCTCCATGCCAGTCCTGCAAGGCTGTGGCTGAGCTCCCTGGGGACAGAGCTGCCTTGGTTTGAAGCTCTCTTGGGTGTCTCTGCACTTCTGCTGCAGTTTTGAGCCCAAGAAGCTGCATGCAAAAACACTGACTGAGGAATGGGGCTACCGTGCCTACATGGTGGTGGCTTGGCTGGTGCTCTGAGCCCAGGGCTTGGTGGTCAAGCACACTTCATATTCCACACATACCCATCCTCTGCCAGTGCCTTTGCTGGGAGAGGGACATTATCTGCACTCAGGAAACCCTTCCCTGTGTTGGCCTGATGCTGTGGCCATGGAAAGGCTGTCTCCTGCCAGCTGATGGGCAGGCAGCCAGCCTGAGCAGTCCTTGAGTAAAGCATGTTTATAGTACTAAGACTGTATAAAATAATGCAGTTGCTGTAACTTGAGCTTTGTGTGAGAGGGCTGAGAGCTCACATTGGATTGGTGGCTCTGCATGGCGGAGCATTGCCTTTTCCTTTCGAAGGCCAGATGTTTTGTGATGAAAATGTCAGCCCACAAAGGCCCAGCTTGTCAGAGATCTGGAGAAGCAGAGCTGCTCACGTAGCCTTGTTGGTAACACAAACAAGGAGGCCAAATGCTCCTTCGTGGCTCCTGCTCTCTCCTCTGCTGGCATTTGTGTCTTGGCCCTGTCGTCAGTGCCTGATTTCCATGCCCCTGGCTCTTCTATTTTTAACTTCTCTTACATTAAGTTTGATGGGAGGTTTTAAATGTGAGGCAACAAAATTGTTTCTTGTTAATTTGGTCCCTAATCTGTTGCTGGCTTGTGGACCTGGAGGCAGATTTTCCCTGTGATTGGTGTCTTTGTTTGTCCTGCTTGCCAGTTAACTCTTGGTGTGTGATTTTTAGAGCACAGAAGACATCTTGGAGCCCAAGTGCCCACTATGCAAAGGTTTGCTACTGCAGTCTTGCTGGTGCTGCAGTGGGTAGGGATTCACAGCCTGCAAGCACAAAACATTTTGCCTGCTTGCCCTCCTGGTGGGTGCCTTTGGGGCACTGAGCTAATGCTTTTGGCACTCCTGGGGTGCTGGCCCTTACTGCTGCTCGTGGCTGTGCCCGAGGCCTCAGAGGCTCGTGGGAGGCAGAGCTGGTCTATAAAGGAGAGAAGTTAAAAACAAAAGGCCTCGGTGCTGAAAATCATGGAAAGGCTTAGGAGTTGGTGCTGGATTGCTGTATGATTCTTTATCTTTTCCCTCCAGGTTGTGCTCTATCCTAATTTTCTTTCTCATCTATTTTAGAGTGTACCCCAGCAGAACGTCAAAGTGACTCCGGTTTTGAGCACGGTGGCTGCAAAGACCAATGCCACCCTGCCCTCAGGGAAGAGGGTAAAAACTCCTGCTGTCCCTCCACTGAGCAGAGTGTCTGAGAGCTCCAGCACGGATTCCTCGGAGCACAATGTGCTGTCAGGAAAGGTAATGATGGGGGAGACTAAGGTGGGGAGCTTCCCTGGGCAGAGGGAGAAGATGGGTCTGCTGGGGCCTGAGGCTGGTGCCATGTTCTCAGCTGAGGGAGTGTGTTCCTGAAGCTGGGAGAGAAGGGCTGCTCTTTCCTAGCCACTGTTATCACACCATGTGGTAAGTCAGAGGAGCAGAGGGTAGCCCTGGTAGCTTTGCTGTTCCTGTCTCTCAGCTGGCTGACTGGCTTCCTCCTCCTTTTGTGATAGCAGTTGTTTGCTTGGCCACAGCTGCCACTTCACGTGTGGGCTGGGGGGAGCTGGGGTTTCTGTGTCCTGGCTGAGAGGTTCTTGGGCTAATCCTGACAGGAACTGGAGTTGAAGGGCCGAGGTGCTCCAAGCCCATCTACTCTGGGCTGCTGCTTATAGTTCATAGACAGGAGCAGTTAGTTATTCCTCCTTTCAGATTTATCTCACTTTCCTCTCCCTAGGCCCCCGCTGCTTCCAGCCTAAAGCAAACGGTTCCTGTGGGAAAAGCTCCTCCAGCCAACGCTGCCGCCCCACAGGCTGCTTTGTTCCCGGGAAGTTCCACTGCCAAGGTGAAGAAGCCAGGCCTGCAGCCAGTGCAGAATGCCCAGCTGAGCCAGGCCACGCTGCCCACCCAGGCAGAGGACACCTCAGAGAGCAGCAGTTCCTCTGACAGTGACGAGGAGGAGGTGCCCAAGCAGCCCCCCAAAACTGGTCAGTTCTCTCCAGAAGATGCTTTCAGTGCTGTCAGGGTGGAGACAGTGCTTTGCTACCCCGTGGGAGGTGTGTAGTGGTTGGAGAGAGGTTCCCTCTCTCCAGCTTGGCAGAACACCCCCCTTTCTTTGGAGGTAAAGGGCCTTTTGGTGGCAGTACCTGTGCTGGGTAGGTGAGCTCAGCTCCAGGCAGCACTGGTGGTTTTAATAGGATGAACTCTGCTTTTCCATCAGGCTTGCTGCAGAAACCAGGAGTGACCCAGCCAGCCCACAGCTCCTCCTCAGAGTCCAGTGAGGAGGAGGAGGAGGCAGCATCACAGGTATGGGACCTGAGCAGGCTGGGATCTTGTCAGGTCTTGCAGCAGGTTCCTAAGTAGGACTGAGGACTCAATTCTCAGCCATAGCAGACAGGGCATTGGGTGGGTTTTCCAGCAGAGAACCGGGGGCCCTCCAGTGCAGTGGTATGAGCAGGACTTTTGGTGGGGGCACAGAGAGGCTTTTGAACCTGGAATGCTTCTCCAGGCAGCCAGCCTTGGGTCCAGGGTTCATGGTGCCTTCGCTGGGAGAAGAGACCGGAGGAGGAGGTACCTTGCAAGGGTTAAACCAGGAGAACTGGTGCACAGTGCCAATAGCAGCGGGGATTTTTTCCCCCCACTTTTATTTGTAACTTAAACCCGTGTCCAAGCCATTAAATTCCCTTTGTAAGTAACGTGCAGGGCGTGCAGCACATCTGCAGTGCGTTAGCTGTGCGTGGGCGCGCGCCCATGGCCAGGAGCCTCCCCCAGGCCTCCCTTGCTGGGCGAGAACAAAGAGGAGAACCTCTGGCCGCCAGCTTTCGTGGCTGTCAGCTCAGCTGGTGGATGTCAGGGCTGGCCCCTCTCCTGGTAGCCCTGAGCTCTTCAGAGCTGGCTCCACTGGTGACCAAAGGTGGGTCCTTCACTTGGAGTAGAAGGGCAATAGCAGCAGAGACAGATCTGCATGTCTGGTGTGTGAGAGGCTGCCCTGCTGTGACTCCTCAGTGTGTCTGTGCTGTTTCAGTCCCTCCTCACAGGCTATCTGGGCTTCTCCAAGGCCCCAGCAGCACCCCAGGCCCCAAAGACGGTTTCCCCACAGCCTGTAGGTGAAGTGGGGCCAGGGAAGGCAGCCGTGACTGCTGCAAACTCTCCCGCCAAGGCCCCTCTGAAAGCAGCCCCAGCCGACAGCTCAAGCACTGACAGCAGTGACTCCGACACAGATGACAACCAGGTGGCTGCAAACCACAAAGCAGGTGGGTCTCCTTTGGCAAGGTTGGGAATTTGCTTGGCCCTGGAGCAAAGCTGTGCTGGCACAGGAAGGTGACACTGGGGAGGGTGTCAGTGGGACGGGCCGTGTTCCCAGTGTGTCTCCATCACGGAGCCCAGCAGTGTGGAGTGCTGCTGCCGTCTGCTGGCTTCCCTGGCCATGGCACAGCCCTCTCCCTGAACACCCTGCTTGTGCTGGCTGCTTGTGAGGCTCAGTGATCCGTGCCTTTGTCTCCTCCAAGCTCTGCTTTATCCAAGTGATTAACGGGAGCAGGAAGGGCTTCCCTGGAGCTGAGGCCCGCTGCAGTGGTGTGCTGAGGTAGTGATGGCTTCTGTGGAAGATTCAGATGCTGGCTGAAGAAAACGTGCTACACAGTGCTGTGATTTAAGCCTCCCATTGGGCTGTGTGGGCTCTGTAGCAAATCTGGAGTGCAGAACAGGGAAAGCAAGTGGGAAGACCAGTGGAGAAAGGAAAAGTCCCACCATTTCCCTGGTCTGTTGGCCAATTGTAAAAATTGGAGCTGGAAGCTGCTTCTGCTCTGGTGTGAACCCTGGCCCGGCTGTGAGCTCTGGCCTGCTGTAGAGGCTCAAACAGGTCTGCTGGTCCCTTGTGGACATCATTTCATCGTGCAAAGGGCAGTTGAGGAGGTCAGGGCTATGTATTGGCTCAAGAAGGCCCAAATGCACTCGGGTTTGCCATGGATGATGGTTAAATATGGTGGTGTGGATACCCCCACCACCTTGGGAAGTCCCTGACTTGCTGGGAATGGCGTCCTGGGGAAGGACTGTTCTGTTTGAGCTCACCCATCTTGTCAAACAGCCAAAGCTGTTGTTGGTGTTGTCACCCACTTCCCTCTCCAGGTACTTAATCTCAGGCTGAGAGGTATCTTTCTTTGACTCTGCTATAGATGGCCAGCAGGTTTAGCTTTCCTGGGAGAAGTACTGGATGCTCGTCTTCAAATGCATATTTCCATCCTCCTGTGAGTCTGTGTAATGAAAGCTCCCAGAGTTGTCTTCTCTCTCTTGTCACTGTTTCTGCAGAAAACAACCTCCCATCAGGGCAGGAAGCCACAGAAGCCTCCAACAAAGAGAAGGTGGCAGGGAAAACAGAGCCAGGTCATGCCAGCCATAAACCTTCACTCAAGAAAGCCCTGGCAGCAAAAGAGAATGATGTTGGTGCAAAAGAGGTGCAAGTGACCCCAGCACCATCACATGCCCTGCTCTCTGTCCCACAGTCAGGGGAGCCAAGCTCAGGGAGCGAAACCGAGGTCACCACTGCTACCAACGTCCCTGCAGTGCAGGCAGTGGAAGGGTTGGAAGCAAAGAAGAAGAAGAAAAAGGAGAAAAAAGAAAAGAAGGAAAAGAAGAAGCCATCCTCCACAGCAGACAAGGCTGTGAAAACATCTAAGAGCAAAGACAAAGAGAACAAGAAGCAGAAAACGTCTCAGAAGCGGAAACTGGCGGGAGAGGATGGGGCTGTGGGGCAGCCCAAGGAGAAGAAACGGAAAGGGCAGGCTAACGAAGAAGTACCCAAAAAGAAAAAAAAGAAAGCAGATGGTGACCTGGAGAAGACAGCAGGCAGCAAGGAAAAGAAAAAACCAGCTAAAAGTAAGCATCCTACACTTGGGGCCTAGTTAGCAGTAGGTTCTTGCAGCTGATGCATGCTCAGCCTCCAGTGCAGGGCCTTGTAAGTAGCATCCACTTCCCCATTGGCTTCCTGCTTGCCTGCTTGCCTCTTAAGTCAGAGTTGTTTGGGTTGGAAAGACCTCGAAGATCATCAAGTCCAACTGTTAACCCAGGCCCGCTCCCAAACCATGTCACCAAGTGCTATATCTACACATCCTTTAAATACCTCCAAGGATGGTGACCCCACCACTGCCCTGGGCAGCCTGTTCCAGTGTTTGGCAACCCTTTCAGTGAAGAAATTTTTCCCCATACTCAATCCAAACCTCCCCTAGCTCAGCTTGAGGGCATTTCCTCTTGTCCTGTCACTTGTTACCTTTCTACAGTTTGCCATTCTGTAATGCTCTGCTCGCTGCCCTAATCCAAAGGCCTTTTTTTTTAATTTGCAGTGCAGCCTGCATTTGCAAATCAGAGCTGGTTCTGTGCTAGATCTTATAGGCTTTAAAAAAAAAAAAAAAAAGAGATGGATTGGCTGGGCCAGATCTGCTGGGTTTCTGTTCTGCTGAAATGCAGCCCTTATTTTTGGAGCAGACAGACCTGTCCATTGGCCCTCAAGTGGACAGTTGCATGGGGGGTGAGCTGAAGCCTCTTGAAGCATTTGTGCTGAGCTGAGCCTCGTGCCCATCCTGTGTTAGCAGCTCCCGTTGCTCTCATTTCTGGCATGTGCCCAGCTCCTCCAGCCCTGAAGCAGTTCCTTGGAGCGGGTGGGCAGCAGGATATGGAAAGAAGGGAATCCTATGTAATGCCACCCACATGTGTAGACAGATGGTGGGATCAAACTACTGTAGCTCAGAGGTATTGAGGAAACATCCCTGGGTACAGCTGCGTGTAGCAGGGCTCTGACCTCATTCAGTTCCTGCTCTGGAAAGCTTGCTCAAGTTTGGATGTGATCAAAAGCTTTCTAGAGGTTCTCCTGCCGGTCTGTGTTCTCTCTCAAAGGCTGACAGTCCCTCTTTTAGTTGGCTTTTCTTTCCCCCTCACAGAAAAGAAGACTGGAAAAGAAAAGAAGAAAAGCAAAAAGGTGTCTTTTGAAGGGGAGCCTGTAGCAGATGGCTCTGCTGAGGTTCAAAAGAAGAAGAAGAAGGTATGTGCCAGACCCTGGGCTGGGGTACGTACCGTGGGCAGAGCTGTTCTGAGCCGTGGCTGTGGTGCTCATCCCATCCTGGCAGTGTGCCAGGATGGAGAAGGAACAGAGCCATGTCCTGGCCTTGCTGGCAGTACAGGGGAGCCTGCAGGTCACTGTGGCCCATGTTGAGAAATCCTGATCTCTGGGATTAGGGTGGCTCGAAGAAGGGCTTGTTCCTGTATCGCTGCCCCAGGAGAGATCTCTGTCCCTGGAAGGGTCAAACCCAGGGGCCCTTTTGGTGGCAGAGAGAGCCTGTCCAAGGAGTAAGTGCTGCTCTTCAGCTCTCTGTTCATCTTGTTCCCAGCAGAAGCTGGAGCTCCCAAGGGCTTGGCAGGCTACTGCATCCCATTCCAAGGGCTTGAAGGGGTGACAGAGGGAGACTACAGGATGTTCCTTGTGGTGGCTACCACCTCCACAGGGGCATATCCAGGAAGCCTCTGTGGCTTTGCTGGGTCCTTCACCTTTGTGGTGCTGATGATAACTATTTATTTTTCCCTCTTTTCTCTGTAGAAGAAGAAAACAGCTGAGCCTGAAGGACTGTGAGAAGGTACATGGCCTGCAGAGGGGACTATCCATTGGTACCTCAGAGCGGCGGTAACCTTGGCCAAATTCAGAACTCCTGGGCCAGTTTTGGGAAGACAGTGTGCCCTCTAAGTGCTCCCTGAGCCAGCCTGGTCTTAGATTAGAGGGCCAGGGAGTGGAGCAGTGTGAGGAATATCGTGCAGCTGTGTGCTGGCTTCTCTGGATGTGTCTGACCTCAACTCTTTAGCTGCTGAGAACTGGATATCCAGCCTGGATGTTGCTGACCTCTGTTACCAGCAGAGATGAGCGGCCTCTGGCAGTGTCTGTCTGTCCCTGCTGACCACAGGGAGATTGGAAGAGTGGTGTGGATTAGATGGTGATGTTGTAGCCACCTGGAAGTGGACCAGATGCCTCTGCCCGTGCTCTGCTCAGCTGTAAGACTGTTCTCCTCCTCCCCATCCCTAACGCTTTTAACTCCTCTCCCCAAAGGTACCGCATTCCTGTGATTAAGGATTTATGGGTGAAGATCAAACAGAAGAAAGGAAAAGGAAGCTCATCAGGAGAATTCCAACTTTTTTTTGAATAATAATTTATAAATTCTTTTAACTGTGACTTTTAGAGCAGAGCAGTGTAACTTTCTGCCTCCTTCTTTCCTGCTGGGGCCCAGAGATGTGTTTATTGTCCCTCCCCATGGAACAGAACTGGAGGAGGCAGTTTGACCAGAGCAGAGCACAAACTGCTTTTCTCCTTCTTGACACCCAGCCGCCCCTTTCTTGTACCACAGAGTTATATTTTTAAGAGAAACTTTCACCTTTTTTCCCTTCCTCCTTCTGTGACTTGTGGTGTCAGTCCTTTTGCTACTACAGAAGAGAGCTCTCGGGTTTCCTTTTTATTCTAACACTGACAGCAGTGATTATCATGTCCATGGAGTTGCACTGAACAGCTGTGTCCAGCAGTTGTTCTCAGCCAAGGCAGAGTCGGTTTTTGTGTTGTTTTTTTATGGAGTACAAAATAAAACCCAACAACATAATATTTTGCTTCTGCTACTTTCAAGGGAAGGGAGGTGATCAAAGCCCCGTGGCTCTGGAGGATGTTGTGGGTGGGAGAGCCTGTCCCAGTGTCAGCGTGGGTTCATGGGCACTATTTCAATCTTTGAGGTGAAGAAAATAATTGCTTTCTTTCTGCTTCATGGGGACAGACTGGGATCTAGGAGGGGAGGAAAAAGGGACCAGATGCCCTTGTGCTCTGCAGATGAGGGCAGAGCTCTCCAGCTCCAGGAGGGAGATATCTCCTGGCACAGGGGGCTGCTCCTCTCCTCTCCCCCCCACACTGTGACTCCCTGAAAGGAGACTTCAGCCTCCCAGGCCGTGATGGGGGCCAGGGGGACCCCAGGGTGCATGGGAAATCAAACAAGGCAAGAAACACATACAGTCCAGGGTGAAGACACAGGTGTCCAAGTGTCTGCAGAGATTTTCTTTATCCCTTTTTTTTTTAAGATGCATTTATTTTTAACCTAGGACAGCTGCAAACTGTAAGCACAGCCCTGCTAGAGTTGCTTACAAGGCTTTCTTATTCAAAAGTTTATTTGAAATAATTAGCTTTTGAGCTCATTTATAAGGGAACAATCAGATATATTCAAGAAGATTAGAAGCCCACGGTTACCCACTGCTGTGGCTGTAGGCGAATCTCTGTCTACAACTCTGAGCACTCCACAATAAAAAGCCTCTACTCCAGTAATCTTAACAGGGCTTCAGCCTACGGGGATCAGTTAAGAAGCTGGTGGATATTGTTTTGCTGCTTTTAATGTTCATATAGTGTAAGGAAGCATTAATTCTTCAGCAGGGGTGAGCTCTGCCACTGCCTGGGTGCTGTGGGATGTCAATGAGCCAAAGGGAACAGGATTTATGGATCTGACATGGTTGAAATCATTTTCCTTCCTCCTTTACCCACCCTCTGAGGGGACACTTTGTCTCCAGCACTGATAGTCATGACAGCTCAGCCCCGGCTGGTGCTCTGCATCAGGGGAAAGGTCAGCAATGTAAGAGCAGAAAAGAAACGGGGAAAAAAAATCAGACAGGAGCTGGGATGCTGGAGGCAACTGCTGGCATCTTCTACTTCTCTGCTGGGGGGGAAAAAGAGGAGGTAGTCAGCAAGACAGCTCAAGGAACTCCCAAAACCTCTGTCTCCATTGTAGCCTCCCCAGCAGCACTTTGGTGCTCCTCCAGGACTTTCCGCTTCCTGGTCCCTGACTGCACTTGGACACTCACCTGTTTCCACATTCAGCTTGAGCGTGTCCACCCCAGAGAAGATCATCTCCTCCGGATCCGGGGTGGCAGCAGCACTGGGGGGAGGAGCAGGCCCTGCAAAGGGAGGGCAGGATATGGGTGCTGGGCCCCAGGGCTGCCCCATCACCCCCCACCCCTCTGAGGGCAGTGGGGGAAAGGCTGCACCCACTGCTGAGCTGTGGGCCAGGGGCAAGGGGGGCTCATGGACAACCCTGACTGCACACCTTGACTCCACCTGCAGTGACTGGGGTGGGGCTGTGGTTTTAAGGGTCCCCTCCAGTCTTAACATGCTGGCAACAGAGGGCTGCTCCCTACAGCTTGGATGCCTCTCCTCTCCTCTGCCAGCTCTCCTCCTCCCTAATCCCAAACAGTCCTTGCTCGTTCCTCTCCTTCCCCTCCCTGGCGACCTACCAGAGCAGTCCAGCTTTCCCCGAGTAGCAGTGCCCTCAATCTTGGTGCCGTTTTTGTAGGAGCACCAGCAGAAGCCGGTGGAGACATGGCACTGCTTGGGCAGGTAGTCACCGTTCTCATCGCACTGTGGGCGGAACCGGCCTGGCTGGACACCCCCAAAATTGGCCTCGGCCTGGCACTTAGTTTGCACTAGGGCAACAGAAACAGAGGGGAGACTCCATCAGCCCCCCAGGCCCTTCTCCCCCTCAGCAGCCTCAGCGGGAGGTTCTACCCAGAAGCAGTCAAATTTAAAGGTAAACAAGCCCCAGCCTGGTGACCTTTCTCAAGCTCTGGGGCTAGCCAGGGGTGTAGGATTTGGGGTGGTGCTCCAGCTGTTCAGTCTTTTGCTCGCCCCAAGTACCCTGCATGCAGTGGGCAGAGATGCTCTGTGGTGTCCTATAGGCCACCAAGCAGAGGCTCCCCATGGAATGAACAGCTCTGTGATTGGAAGGAGGGCTTGTCTCCCTGTGGGATGCCCCATGCCAACACCTCCCTGACCTCCCCAGCTCAGCAGCCCCATCCCCAATACCTTTAGTTGCCGGGATTGCCTTGCTCTCCGGCGACTCAGGGTTCTTGGCC
Source organism: Pachyramphus minor (assembly GCA_013397135.1). NCBI lineage: Eukaryota > Metazoa > Chordata > Aves > Passeriformes > Tyrannidae > Pachyramphus > Pachyramphus minor. Next base: position 32,782 of record VYXB01002654.1, read on the forward strand.
ATCTGAAACAGCAGCCACTTGTGCATCCAGGACTCGAAGGACTGTAACGAGGGGGACCAGCATGTTAATGGACATGGGGGGAGTTCACCCCAGGGGAGCTGTACCCTGAGCTCCAGCTTGGCCAGGGAAGGTGGTGAGCACCATCCCCTTCCCTGGGTTGGAAGCGGCCCAAGCCTGGCTCAAGGAGGCCTTTGTTTTCCAGGTGGGGACATTCCAGTCCCTCCCCCAAGCAGGGGACTCCTGGATGGAGAAAAGTAGGACGGCAACAAGCACTGACCTTCCAGTCTGTGTGAGTCATGGTGTTCCTCAGCTTCTTCAGGTTGTCCAGAAGGCTGTCCTTCAGCTCTGGGAACACCTTCCCAGGGTCTGCTCGCTGCAAACCAACAAGCACAGTGAGACAGGACAAAGAAAATTGAGGTAGGCGTGTGCTAATATCACCCAGACAGATGCTGCAGGAGGTCAGGAGCTCCCACCAGCGCCCCAAGAGACCCCAGACCAGTGCAGGGGGGCGGCTGTGGAGCAGGTGAGGGTGCAGGGGACCTTACCAGCAGCAAGTGCTTCACTTGGTCCTCGGTTTTGTTGCTAGCGGGGGCCGCAACCTGAGAGAAAAAGCAAAGGAGCAGTGTGAGCACAGCAGCAAGCCCCGAGGCCAGGAGGCAGTGCCAAGAAGTGGTGGAACTCTCTTACTGGAAGGTCTGCAAGGGGGAGAGCAGGCATGACCCTCATGACCAGCGGGGTGTTCGCCATGGCCATCTTCATCTTGCTCACCGGCTTGGCACCTGCCGAGGAAAGAGCACCGTGAGGAGCACCAACAGGGCCGGGTGGGCCAGAGGGAACTTGTCCCCTCTCCCTGGACACCTCCCCCCACCACAGTGGTGCCCACAGGGCTACTGACTGGCAGGCAGCTTCCTCTGCAGAGCCTCCAGCTGCAGGGTCTGGGAGGTCTTGGTCAGCTTGCTGATCTGCCCACTCTGCTGGTACACGAAGTAGATGGTGACGGCCTGGCCAGCGATCAGCAGGGCCACCAGGATGGAGAGCGTGGAGAGGGCGGCTCTGTGCCCCAACACCGACCTACAGGGCACAGACAGGGAGCTCAGGAGATGATCCTCTGCCATCACCCCCTCCCTGCCCTAAATACTCCCTAAAAATACTCCCTCCTAAATACTGGGGGGTGTGCAGCCAGGCAAATGCAAATTCCCCCATTGCAGCAGGCAGAAGTGAAAACTCACTGTTGAAGGTCACAACAGGAACCGAAACTCACTGTG
>VYXB01002654.1:35328-46695 GCA_013397135.1 Pachyramphus minor
CCCACTTTGCCCTCCCCATGCCCCCCAACCCTTTGCCCCCCAGCAGTGGCACCTCTGGGTGCTCCCAACGCCGAGCACGGCGCTGCCGCGGTCAGAGATGAGGTCCCGCTGCTCCTCCGCCATGGCTCCGGTGGGCTCCCCGGTGGAAATGAGCACCTCGAGCTCTGTCCCTGGAAATACCCCCCGGTCCCCACCCTGCCCTGACACCCGGGGGGGGGAGCAAAAAAAAAATTCCTATTGGCTGCTGGCACTTGCATCACTTGTTGCCAGGCAGAGCTCTGCTCCACAGGTCTCCGGTACAGAGTTTATGCTGGACTCAGTGCTGAGAAACGTGGGCGCTCAGTGGGGGCATCGCTGCCCACCCCACACCACGGGCAGGTCACAGTGCCCAGCCTGGTGACACCAGTGACATGGGTCTGAGGGCTCTGGTACCCCTGGGGGGACACAGGAGGTGGTATATGGGGGGGAGAGAGGGGGCTGGGNGGTGGTGAGAAACGCGGGCGCCCAGTGGGGGAATTGCTGCCCACCCCACGCCACGGGCAGGTCACAGTGCCCAGCCTGGTGACACCAGTGACATGGGTCTGAGGGCTCTGGTACCCCTGGGGGGACACAGGAGGTGGTATATGGGGGGGAGAGAGGGGGCTGGGGGGGAGCAGGAGATGAGAAACAGGATGTGGTGTTGGGATGGGGGAGCTGAGAGACAAAGTGTGAAGAAGGAAGTGGGGTCCAGAGTTGGGTTACCAGGCGTGGGACACCATGGAGAGAGACCCCACACCCAAGACTGAGAGCAGAGCCCTCTGTGTGGGCACACTGTCAGGGTACACCCCTCCTCACTGACCGGCACTTTGGCTCAAACCCCGGCTTGAGGGTCACTTCGGACCCCCCTGGCTGGGGGTGCTTGGGCAGCACTTCTCGGGGTGAGGGGAAACAATTCAAGGACTAAGGGCTCTCCAGCCCTCCTCACTTTGAGTGCAGCAGCTTCCAGAGGCTGAGCTGCCAAAGCCAAGAGAGGAAGAGCCTCACCCTCAAGGTGAGAGACCCCAAAGCACCAGAGGGAGTGGAGCACTGGGGGTTCCCAGCCCTCCCCACAGCCCTGGAAGTGCTACATGGGCGAGACCAGCCACCCACATCATAATGCTGGGGTTTGGTGATTTTATTAAAGTTCTCAGGGGAGCTCCAGGGATAACAAACACCCAGTGCCCTGATGCTGGAGCTAGCTTGGTGCCAGGGTCACCCTGTGCCCCACACCAAGCCAGCTCCAGCATCAGGACCCAGCCCCACCGTGGCCAGGGCTCAGCCAAAAGTGAAACTACGAATGAGGAACTAAAAGCCAGACACCACTGGTTACCTGGCAAACCTGCTGGGGCTGGTTCAGCTGCTCCTTCTCCTCGGTCAGACCTGAGCCACCTGGCTGGAGGGGCACACAGCCAGCCCTGGCTGTACCTGGAGAGCAGGGGAAGGGATCGTCATGGAGCATTTCCAGGGAGCGGGGCAGGGTTTCCCGGCAGTTGCTGTTCCCAGAGGAGTCATGGCGGAACAATGCTCCAGCTTCCCAGGTGGGAAATTGCAGTCCCACTATAGAAGGGCTTAGGTGCCCAGAGCCTGTGACCCAGCTGGGAAAGCCCTGGGCACCCAGGGGTGCACAGAGCACCAGCTCAGGAGTGTCCATCTGCTTCACCCCAGGCTGCCAGTGATAAAGCTGTACTTAGAAACCATCAGAGGTGCTTGAAAAGAAAACAAAAAGGGAGAGAAAATGGAGAGAAAAGGGAAAGAAGAGGAGAAAGAAAAGGGGAAGTGGGGGGAGGAGGAAAAAAAAGGTAAAATAAAAGGAAATAGAACATAAAAGCTTTCCATAATTTTTTTGGCTCTCTCCTTGTGGGCACTGGGGGTTCTGGGAGACACACAGGTTTTTCCTTGAGGCCCCAGACCTCACTCAGCTCCTCATTTGGGCCACAATTCCTGCCTCGAGGCCACGCTCCAGGCACATTCCGTGACCAGCCTCAGCTCAAAAGGGAAGCAGAGACAGTCTGAAAAGGAACTTGGCAAGCGAAACCCCAGCAATCCCATGGAGCTGTGCCTGGCTCTGCAAACCGCTGGAGGTGGGGGAAGGCCCTGTTCCCCCTGGCAGGCTGAGCCCCCCAAGCCCAGTTTGTAAATTGATCTTCCAGGGAAGATGCAGACCCTTTCAGAGAGCAGCTTCCATCCTGGCTGACCCTCCTCATTCCCCCATTGCACAAGGCTGGCACTGTCTCCTCACCATCCTCTTACCTCACGGCTTTGTGTTTGGTGCTGCCCATCAAAAACTCAACAAACACCATTACGGGAAGCTGGGGAACCAACTGACTCTTTTTTAGGAAAAAAAGCCACCTGGAGAGAGGAGTGGGGTCAGGACTGGGCTCAGACCTGCTGGCGACCAGGCTGGCAGAGCAATTATTTGAGGCAGGCAGTTGGAATAACCCAGGTGCATTCACTTGAAATAACCCAGGAAGCCATTCATCACCAGCTGGGCCTCGTCTCACAGCTCTCAGCCCCCAGACTCTGCACAGATCAAGGTCTGGGGAACAGACCCACATTTCCCACTGCCCCTAAGGCAACACAGGTTTGGCCCTGGGCAAACTGGAGGGGAAGGACTGAGCCACAGGGCTCACCAGTAACCACAGACTGTGTGGGAGGGGAGCACAGCCCCTGAGCAGCCCCATGCCCTCAGCAGGATGAGCATCCCTGCTGGAGAGACACCCATGCAGCCCGGGAGCCATCACCCAGCTACAGATGGGTTGCAGGTGATGCAGTTCCTCGCTGAATCACCTGAGACAAGCCACCTGGGTCAGGGCAGGGACTGCCAAGAGCCACGAGAGCCATCCATGCTGCTCTGACAGGAGGGTCTTTTTCTGCAGAAAGATGTGCCAGGCAGCTGCTCTGTGCTGGATCTCTGGTTTCTCTTCCTCATTCACCATTTCCCCCTGGGGATTACACACCGACACAGAAAGCCATTTCAAAGACATCAGGGCAAGAAATCAAAGCGATATTTGCCCTTATAACTGTGCAGCAAGCCCAGGGAACAGGCTGCCCATGGCACATCATGTCCAGGGCACCAAATGACACAGGGTGGGTTGGATGTAGAGTGGCTCAGCCATCCCTGTGCACACAGCAGGGGTCCAGTTTCCAAGGACTAAGGGTTAATAGAGCAAATCCACCTTCATATGGACCAGACACCTTCCCACTTCCACCTCTGCCCTTAAAACCAGCAGGGCTGAAATGGTCTGGTCCAGGGTGGCCCTGCGTGGGCAGCAGAGGGGAGAGGAACTGAGTAGAAACATCTCAAACTGCACCCATAGACGAGCTCAGTTTGTGCCACCACAAAGGTCCTGCCTTGGATTTGTTATTGCTGTGGAGTTCTCCCCAAATGTGCTCTGGGAAGCAGCCACGCTGATATCCCCTGGGATGGAGCAACACACACAGAACAGCAACAGTTTTCACTGTGTTCAAGGGTTTATTTAAAAAACAGGCTGGAGCTGTTGGTAACACACGCCGTTGGGTGTTTGGCACTCCGGTCCTGTCCCCTGCTCTGTTCAGCTCCATGTTGGCTGAGCTGCTGCTGGTTTTGTGTTTTCAGCACGTTCTCAACACAGAGTTCAAAGAACACTCCAAGTACAGGAAAAGAGCAATTTGAACAGCAAACAGTGCAGCTTTAGGACAGTAAGGGAAGTTTATTCTGGAATTTTCCATGGCCACATAAAAACCAACAAATAAAGCACTATGGCTGTGCCAAAGGAAATGCTGGCTTGGGAACATCTGCATAGGCAGAGGATTTTTTTCCACAGAAAGGGGAAGTGACGTATTAAGAAGCATTTTGCAGAAAACCCAGCAGCAGTTTCTCACTCCCAGGTCAGCTTTTTTTAACATAGCAAGGACACTTCCAAGAGATGATGACTCAATTAGAAAGCACAAATATCCAAGCAGCTTTTACTATGAAGCCCAAGACTCACCATGGCTTTGGATCAGCCAGACCAGTTCCCCCCACCAATATCCCCCCAACCCAGAGTCCCAGCTCCAGAGCCCAAGCCATGCGTGGATGGAATCACATGGCAGCCCTGCACACCCCAGAAAGAAAACACAGCTGAACAGAGGTTTAAGAGAGCTTTAATAAACAGAAGGTGCAGCGCTGTTCACAGACGACGTCCACGGCGACCACCCTTCCTGCGAGTGCTGTCGGAGGGGATGGGGGTGACATCCTCTGCAGAGGGAAGAAAACCCAAAACACACTGTTACCTTCCAGAGGTACCCCCAGACACCAATGGGGCACAGCCTCCAGCCCCGGTCATCACCCCACACCTCATGGCTGCGCCTCAGCAGTGCAGGAGTCGCACACAGGCAGGAGTGCTCCACAGAGTGAAGCCATTTGGGAACTTACTACGAGCTGGGTACACAGGGCTTTTAATGCACAGGCAACAAAAATTTCCATCTCCCATCCCACTTAAACCAAGCAGCCACAGGGTTTCCAAAGAAACAGAGGATGCTTGATGAATTTTCAGCAAAGCAGACACCACCACAGCTTCTTGTGACTCCCCCACAAAGTTCAGGAGTCTCCACCAACAGCTGGAGAACTCCACTAGAACTGAGTCACCGTCTCAAGCTGAGACCAACAAGATATTTTTAGGTGACTGAACAGCTCTGGGACAAGCACTGTGACATCCAAGGAGCAGTGGCTGAGATTTGCTCTGTATACAGAAACCTGGGTTCTGAGTTGTGCTCTCAGCACCTCCTGAGGAATCGTAAGTTTAGGGACCTGTTTAAATTAAATCCTTCCTTTGGTGCCACCTGAACAACCACGAAGAACATCCCAAAGTTAAACCATCAGACCAAGCACCACATATGCCTACAAAACTCCTTTTACTAAATAACCTCTTTCTCCCCCTCACTCACCAATGCGACCAATCTTCATCCCAGAGCGGGCCAGAGCTCTCAGGGCTGACTGAGCACCGGGTCCAGGAGTCTTGGTCCTGGAGGAGAGTCAGAACCAACAACCCCTTAAACGACTCAGAAGTTGAACAGAGTTTACAAACCACTAGCAATATTAAAATCCCACTTTGCCCAACCCAAACCTCCTGTCCCAGACCCAAACCCTTCAACCATCAGGCACCACAGTGTCTCTGTGACGTACCTGTTCCCCCCAGTTGCGCGCAGTTTGATGTGCAGGGCGGTGATGCCGAGCTCTTTGCACCTCTGGGCAACGTCCTGGGCTGCCAGCATGGCTGCGTAGGGAGAGGACTCATCTCTGTCCGCCTTCACCTTCATCCCACCGGTCACACGGCAGATGGTTTCCCTACAGAAGGAAAAGGTGACACTCAGGAGAAAGCCATTCCTTGTTTCTCTCCCCAAACCAGCTTCTGGGTAGCGACAGGACCTGTTATTGTCAACATTATCAGATCAGTAAACTGCCAGCCAGTACCCTGAGTGCAACACTGATCAGAGGAGCTCACCAAGCCACCTGGTGTGGGTATATGCACCATCCCATGGGGCTCAGCAGAACCTCCAGGACTTTGGTGAAACCTATTGCCAAGCCTAGTTTCTGTTTTCACACCTGAAGGAGCCATGTACCGCAGCGAGGTGACGGGTGTTCAGTACTCACTTGCCAGAGAGATCGGTCACGTGGACAAAAGTGTCATTGAAGGAAGCGAAGATGTGGCAGACACCGAACACGTTCTCTCCTTCAGCAACCTGTGGTCCCAAGCTGATGACCTGCTCTTCCTTCTTCTCCTTGCCCTTACGAGGTGCCATTTCTGAATAACAACCAGAGAGAAGTATGAGTGATGCTAGGTTTCTCAGCATTGCCAAAGGATTACATGAAATTCCTACTATCCCAACCAAGCAAGGAAAATGAGTTACCACTGGCAAAACAGAAGCAGCAATTTAGGGATACAAGTGGATTTCTTACAAACCCCAGGATTACCAGCTTTGCTGCACGCTGGCACACAGGTCACCACCCGCAGCAGTTTAGTGGGGNAAAAATGAGTTACCACTGGCAGAACAGAGGTAGCAATTTGGGGGTACAAGTGGATTTCTTACGCTGGCACACAAGTTACCACCCGCAGCAGTTTAGTGGGGTCTCTCCAGCTGCACTTGTCCCCAGGGCCCACCAAAGCAACACATGAGGGACGCCCTTTCCTTGGTAACCAGCAATGCCAAGCACTTCCCCTCGTTTGCACGACTTCATGGAAAGAAAATACCAAGCCAAACAACTACTAAAAACCTTATTCAGTCACTAAGCTCCAACTCTGCACACCTTTTCTTTTAAGTACCAGCTTGGGTTCTTCCACGTTACTGCTCTCCTAACCACATTCTTGGGACTAGCCCAGGTAAATCTTCTGCCTCTGAAGATTACACCCAACGACAGGAGACAGCAGCCCCGGCACTTGTCTGTTTGTTTTGGCGGCCATGGATCCCATGCTTCTGCTCCCGAGCATAGGAAGACGGTTCCCTATTGCCCTCTCCTGCCAAATACTTGCTACAGCCGGCGCCCTGCACGAGCGAGATGTCCAACCACTTCACTCAGGAAACCAACTCCAATGTAACCCACGTTCACCCTCGGTGGTGCCCACTCCGCGGACAGCAGTTACATCAATTTACATCAATGCCTGCCCGACAGCGCCACATCCCCTTCTCGACACGTCCACAGGCTCCACGGACAGCGCTGTCCCCAGACCAGCGAGGCTGACACGGCACACGCAGCACACGCTGCACCGCCGGGATCGACTCCCAAGAGAGACCCCGCCGCTCTCCCGTGCTCGGGGAACAGTCCCGGCCGCTCCCGCCCTGCACCNCTCCACACTCACCTGCCCGTCTGCTCCGGCGGCCGCCGCGGAAAGGAAGCGGCGGGGTCAGGGGGCGGGGGGCACCGCCTCACCCGGAAGGGATGGCGGGACACGGGGTGTCCCCAACGGCAAGCACAAGGCTGTGCCCCGGTCCCGATCCCGATCCAATCCCGATCCCGGTCCCGATCGCGATCCCGGTCCCGATCCCGCTACGCCGAACGCCGCTCCCGAGGCCAAGTAGAGCCGACCTCCCCAAGATGGCGGTGGCCGTCTCACCTCTCTCCTCTCCGACCTTCCCAAGATGGCGCGGTCAGGGCTCGCTCCTCCCCCCGACCTCCCAAAGATGGCGGCCTCATCGCTCCCCTTCCGCTCGACCTTCCCAAGATGGTGGCGCCACCGCGTCTCTCTCGGCCTCTCCCAAAGATGGAGGGGGGCGCCGTTGGGTGTTTGGGCTCTTGACAGAGCGGCCCAGGGAGAGCTTTGGAAACGACATAGTGTAAAAAACAACCGGATGAAGATGGCTGTAATTCCAGCATGCAGCCCGTTTCCCTCTGGCTACACAGGAGGGAACTCAGCCATGTTGGGGCACAGGCCTTTCCCTGTCACTCTGCTGTGGGGACTGAGCACAGCGAGGTGTCATGGGGGTCTCTGGGTAGCTGTTTGTCCCTGCCCCGAGCTCAGGCAGGAGCTCTGGCTAAAAGGAGGTGCTTGAGAATTCACCCATAAGGGGATGTGTGTGGTGGTTCAATGTGTATAAGTCTGGAGTATTTTTCATCGAGGAGATAACGGGAGAGGTTTCAGTCCGGTGATTCTCTGTCGGCAGCCCCGGCAGCTGATGGGAGCAGCGCAGACTCTGCAGCTCTGAGTGATGGCACAGGGACCAGAGCTGTGATCAGGGAGGTTTGTTCCACCTCTACAGCAAAATTTGTAAATTTTTGCGTAAAGGTGGTCCTGCAAGCAAATGTTTTCTGGTTCCAAGTCATCTAAAAAGCGCTCAGGAGAGTAAGGACAGGGAACATCAAAGACCTTTGGAAAAGAGGCAGATTGCAAACCTCTGGCGCTGCCACCAGGAAGAGGAGATCTCTGCACTCTCCTGTGCTGGGTTTCTTCCCTGGGAAAACCCTCTGTGCTCAGGGATACCTGTCTTGACCTGTTGGGCCACCCTCACTCATTCCTATCTTTGTTACTCGTTTGCCACTGCATCGGGGATCTTCCACTTTAAATATTGAAGGAGAGGTTTTTAAAATATACATTGGCAGCACTGCTGTAATTCCAGCCGGGGGCTCCAGTGACCGCAGCCGTGGCCTGGTTTGGAGGAAGGGGGAAGGAAGGAGTCAGCAGCAGGGGGTATTGCAGAGGTCAGCCTGTATCAGGCCATGTGTGGCTGCGGGTGACCCGTCTGAGGAGCCTGGGGACAGTCAGGGGTGTGTGGCAGTCAGGCAGGGTGGGTTTGTCCCCATGGAGCCACAAGCTTTGGCGAGGCTTGTACCAGCCTATGGATGTTGCCCTGAAACAGATGCAAGCCAGAGACAAGGAAACAAACAAGCCTCCACTTATGGGGTAACAGGCTGGAATAACCAGATGAGCTGCTAAAAAAATTACCCATCGGTTCAAAATCCCACAGTGCCCTCAGCCCCAAAGCTGCTGGGAAACAGGCTGCTCCTGGTCCCTCCGGGCAGGATGGGGCTTTCCCCACTCTCTGGGACACATTCTTCCCTTTCACTTTGCCTTGCACTAGTCCTGGTGTATCCAACACTGGGGGAAGGACCCTGCAAAATGTTCCTTGCATTCAAATGCCAGCTCCAGCCAGGCTGTCCTACTGCTGAGGACAGCACTGAGAGCCTTCCCAAGCTGGGATGAGCAAAAAGGGAGGCACTGGGCAGGGGCTGCAAGGATTGCATCCTCCAGCCTGCTGGGAAGGGAAGGATGCTCAGGCCAGGGTGAGGTCAGTGCCAGAGATGATGTGTATTTGCTTTGAGAAATCCCCCAGATTTAGTTCCTTGTTGGGTAATTAACATTCCAACTGCTCCTTGCTAATAGCCTCTCTGGCCCATGGGAAACCGGCAGACAGGGTGACACTGCAGGCGGATTTCATAACCCAGCCAGTGACTAAACAAAAAGGCCAGAGAAATGGGAATGCAGCTCCCAGCCTTTCGTCCTGCGGGACTTTGGCCTTGGAGTAAACTGGTTCAGGCTGAGAGGGGTCAGTGGGAAGTAAATGGCCTGACCTGTGAAGGTCTCAGCTCCAGGCTTCCCGCAAGCAGGAATTTTTGGTGCTCAAATATCACTGTTTCCATGGCTGCAACTTGTTCTCACGAGCCACCGGACCAGTGGTGGCCTTGAAACAGAGAGTGGAGCTTGGAATAGGCCAAAGCTCTTCCCACAGCAGGATGAGCCCCCAGCTGTCTCCCTGGTATGGAGCAGGATCTGTGGCTGGGGCTCTCGAACAGACCCCTCAAAATGGCATCTGTCCTCTAAAAGCCCTGGCAAAGACACATTCAGGGTCCCGAGTCCACCCATTCACAGGTAAAAGAAAACTTCTCTGTTTGCTTTTAAGGCAGTTTTTAGTTTGAGAAAGGCAGTTTGTGCATGCACACATGTAAATGATGTGTCAGAAACAGGCATAAGAAGATTGAAACAGAAATCTCCAACACTGAAGTTAAAGCACTTAAGGAATTGGCAGAGACTTCAAGAGCCAGTTTCTGGTCCTAATGAAGTCAGTGGAAGTGCTGCCATGGACTTCAAGGACCATAATTTGGCTGTAACTCAGTAGGGAGCTGAAAGTGTTGATTAATAAATTGGAGACAATGTGGAGGAAAGCTGCTGAACTGCTTTCCGACAGATGTGCTGAAGAAGAGCCTGTGAGTTAAAGCACACAGGAAAGGAACTGGTTTCCTTTGTGTTTGCAAACAGAAAACAGGAAAAAAAAAAGCTACCTGATACTCATGTAAAATGGCAGAGCTGGTCTTAATAAACCCCAGTGCCTTTCTGAGCAGCCTTCTGTTTCCAGTGAGTCAGTCATTCTTTAAAAAAAAAAAAGGCATTAGCAAATGTCAGACCAAGAATTCAACAAATTCCTTTTTCACAGAAGAAATTGTTCATTGGAAAACTTTACCACTGGAGATTGTGGATTCTGCAGATTGTTCTTGGAGTTTGGTGCATGCCTTTGATTACTCATTGCTGGCTTTTTGCTCAATGATTTGTGCATGAATCTCCTCTGGCGGAGGTTAGCATGGCCTCGGAATGCTGTTCCCGGGGGAGATACTTTTTTCAGGCTGAGTTTGCAAATCATTTAAGGCTGAAAAAAAACGTAATCCCTTTAATACCTTTTACAGCAGTTAGCAGTTGAAAAACTTGCTGTTTGTCCCTTTTCATTTTCTGAGCTTTCAAGTAACTTTGGCATTGGCAAGTTATTCAGGGATCTTCAGAGAAAAGGCTTGTGAGGAAAGTGAAATGTTTAAGGATAAAGAAATAACTTCAATAAATGCCTCAGAGCCCGTTAGAAAATTTGCAGCTGTAATTGTCTGCTATTCTTTGTATCTCTTTCCTTACGATTTCCTTTCATCTTTTCTTTCTGTTTGTTTATCTGTCCGTTTCATTTGACTGAAATTGCTTCCTCCACTCCGATTCAGTCGGAAGCTCTCCCAGAACATGCTACCTAAACCAAACCCAGCCAACCTGCCACATCCTATCGCTGTGAGCTGGACATGAAACTTGTCCCCACGGACTGGACATGAAACCTGACAGGGTTGTCAGGGTCATCTTAGTGCACCACATTCCTTCTGACATGGGCAGTAAGATGGACCTGGGCAGCTCATGCTGGTGGTTAACGTGGGCTCCCTTCCCCTGGACGGGAGCTTGTCCCTGCATGCTGTTGGTGTCCTCAGCAGCCTCCAAGGCCAGGGCAGGGGCAGGAGTGGAGCAGCTGAGCCGTGTTAAGCTCATTTTCACCCTCTCTGAGGAATGAAGGGAATTTTGTGTGTATGTGCATGCAGGCTGGAGGCAGCCAGCCCATGACTTGGACATGGCCCTTGAGCTTGTCTTGGAGCTGGGGCAGAAATGCTGAAATGATATGGTGTACTGGCACTCTGAACCTGGGTTCTGCAGCTAGGGAGGAGGATGGGGATAACTCAGGCTTCGCTGGCTTCAAAACTCTGACACAAAGGGTACACTGGGGGAAGGAGGAAGGGGCTCCACGTAGGAGCTGTGAGCCTGACACCCCAGTTCCACCAAACACACTGCCTGGGCTGTACCCTTCGCACACCCCATCGTGCTCATCCCGGGGAACCACGGGAGCGCGGGGGCCTGGTGGGAGCATCGCCGGGCACGTGGAACATCACAGGCGCTCGCAGCCCGGCGATCACAGCCCTCCCGCCGCGGGATTATCGCCGGGCTCAGGGTCACCGCGGGGGCTGGACGGGGCGAGGAGCTGGGCAGGGCGGGCACTGGGGCAACCCCGCGGTCAGCGCTGCCCCGGCCGCAGCAGGAGCCCCGCGCGGCCCCCGGGGCGGTGCTGGCGGGGGGCGGCGGGGGCGGTGCCTGCCCGGGCGGCGGG
>VYXB01002654.1:46735-89788 GCA_013397135.1 Pachyramphus minor
CCCGCTGGGAACCGCGGTTCCCCCCTGGTGTTCTCGGGACGAGCCGGCCCGGGCGGAGCGGGGGTTCCGGCGGGGAGCCCAGCGCCCCGAGCCACCCGCGGGCCGAGGGGGGACTCGCCGCACGGGGGGCTCGGAGGAGGCCGCGCGGGGCCGGGGGTGTCCCCGCCCCGCCGCTGCCCGGACACCGGCAAGGAGCAGGAGAGGCCTGGGGCGTCCCCGCTCCGCAGGGGTGCGAGCAGTGCTGGCTAAAGCCATGCGGGACCAGCGAGGCCCAGAGCCGCTGTGGAGGTTCACACCTTGCGCATGGCACGGGTTGGCCGTGCTGGGGAGGCACCTCGCCACCCCCTCTGGAAGGGGTCCTGGCTTTTTCCCAGCCACCGGTGAGCTCCTGGGCCTCTCATGCATAGCTGTGTGTATTATCTCCCCAAGTCTTTTGGGTTTGCCTCCACCGCTGACGGGGGCAGCCCCTGATACCCAGTGGGTACAGAGACACACCAGCTTGGGCAACCTTTGGAATCACCTGGAAAGCTTGGCTTCCTATTGAGATTGTGCTCCCTCCCAGCGCTGCAGTTTTATCCCAGCACTGGGGCTCTCCCTTCCTGTGGACTCAACCAGCAGCTGCCACTGCATCCCCACCATGGGATGGTCATCTTCCCACTGCTGGTGCCCCTTTGTCACCTGCAGCCTTGGAACAGCACCTCTTTCTGCAGCAAAGCAACGTTCTTGTTGCTCTGATCTTAAGAGTGTTTTTTCCCCAAGGCTGGTGCAGATGGGGAGGTGAGTGGTCCTGTACCTTCTCCCCTCAGCTGCACACAGGGACCATGGCTGAGGAAGTTGTCCTATTCCAAATAAAACAACCAGGATGAATTCAATAGGAAATAAGTTCCTCGCTTCTGAGTGAACTTGCCGTGGGTGGAGAAGAAGGAAATTAAACAATAGAAAAAACATGCGGGGCTTGATACAGCAGGAAAATAAACCCCAACATTGCTGGCCTCTGGTGGGATCGCCGAGCATCTTCCCTTCGCCCATGGTGCTCCTTTGGGGCAAGGGTGGTGAAGGCAAAGCTCATGTTTTCCAATATCAACTGTGTCTGGGGCATCCTTGTGTGTGTAGGGGGAAGCTGGGACCTCCTGATGAGGTTCACCTCACCCAGCCCCCAGTATGTGCCGTGTCACCCCAGCAGCTGCAGTCCCCAAATTCCTCCCTTCCAACCTGGTGTCACTGACATGGGACATGAATGCTGACCAGAAAGCTCACACACACAAAGCCTTTCCCAATTCCCATGCCTCTGGGAAGCTGGTGGGTCTGGTGTGGCTGTGTTTGGGTGGGGATGGAAAACCCATCCCAGCCAAACAGAGTTTTTATTACAGGTTGTTTTGCGTTTTTCCCTCTCTCTGTGCGGTATTGTCAGTACTGTAGAACATGTCATATTTAATGCGCTGTTGGTGGTAATTTAAACAGAAGGAAGGAGACGCCTCAGTCAAAAACCAGGCTGGAATGATGAGGGAATGATTAATATTTTCTTCAGTAGTGTGTCATGGTGAAGTATGGCACAGGCGAGTGTGTCCCTGCTGCAGAGTGTCACCAGCACCGCCTGCTCCTCTGCTTCTGCAGACTTTTATAAAGAGGTTAGATTTTGGGGGCATCTCTGGGTGCTGGGCTGGGCACAGAGGGCTGTGATCCCACTGAGCATCCTGTCTGGGGGGTTTCTGGGTGGGCACTGGAGATGGAGCTGCTCTCTTGGCTGTTTGTGGTCCGGGGCAGTCTTACGGAGGGTTTTGCTTAAAAGAGTTTTTTATGGAATTCTACCTTCTGAATGTACCTTAATGAGTTGTGGTTTTATTTTTGGGTATCAAGGTAGAGCCTGCTAGAATGAGGTTAGGAGTCAAGACAAAGAGAGAAATAAGATATTAAGCTCCTGTGTCTTGTTCCTGCTTCATGGCCTCGGAGTACAGGGGTTACCAGTCTCTCTCACTGAGGTTTCCAGCCCTTTCAACTTCAGTACCTCAGGACTGCCCTTGGCTTCCTCTTGTGTTTTTGGCCCTGGTCGTGGCATTGCTTGGTGTGTTTTTGCCACTGCCATCACCACGTGTGTGCTGGTGGTGTTGGAGCCTGAGATGGGGGCAGGAGGACCCGGGTGGAGGGAAAGTGTGATGCTGCTTTCTTGGAGACCACCCTACAAACCTGGGGGGCTGTGACAACTCAGTCCCCAGGTGCCAGTGGGAGATGCCCCCTGCACTCCTCTCTGTGCCCATCCCCAGGTGTGGAGGAGCAGTGCTGAGACCCCTGGAAGGGCTGGATGAGTCACACCCTGCGGACGCAGGGAGATGGCGGCCTGTAGCTCATGATTCATGTTGTTTTCCTGCAAAAGCCACCGACTGCAATGGCAGAGCTCGCAGAAGGCGAATCAATATCAAGCTGTAAATTCCACGTGTGACTGTTGGCCAGCGGTGAGGGGGCTGCAGTTGGGAGCGCCTTGGTTCCCATGTCCTCCCCAAAAACAGTAGGATGTTGCTGTAGTGCTCTGTCCCAGGAAGGGGACAGGATCCTCAGCACTACCTCCAGGTGGCACGAGCCTTCCTGGAGGGGTTTAGGAAGGTCAAGAGATCCCTAAGTGTGCGGCATCCCAGGAGGAATTGCCCTGGTATTCATGGTGGGCATGTCCGGAGTTCAGCCCTCCTGCTTGTCTGGTCCAAAGCTCTGGAGATGGAGGTTGTCTCGAGAGACCAAGACTGTCTCCCAGGAGCTCTGCCCTGTTGTCCCCCTTCTGCCAGGGAACCCAAAATATCTTGGAAGGTCTCATCACTGATGTAAAGCAGGGAAGGAGAAGTGTTTTCTGTCTCTCTGGGTTTGGGCATGTTTAAGGGTTGGATGTATGGTGATGGGTGTCCTGCTCTGCTCCCTCTACCACACAGGGAGATGTGTATCTCATTCCATGGCTCTAGGTATGGTGTGGAAGGATGACAGTCCCCGGGGTGTCCCAACTCCTTGGGGTGTTCTGCTCCTCTCTTGGCTCTGCGTCCCATGCCTTGGCCCCAGCAAAAACTCAAGTGCTTTCTAGCTACTTCTCAGCACCTCACCCAGTATCCCCTTCCTTCCCGACACTGTGTATCTTCACAGCCTTGTACAACCCTGTAGCCTCAGGGCTTGAAGCCCTTAAAAAAGAGGGATGTGTTAAAAAGTGTTAAAGATATGGCTGCAAACTGCTATTAGTGCCTGGACACAGGGCTCAGGCCATTTTCAATCTCCTCTATCAGCCTTGATCCATCCCTTGCTGTGCTGGCATTGCTGGCCTCATGGATTTGTGTTGGATAGTGGGATTGAGGCCAGAAGGGAAGGAGTCTGTGTGGGTACCTGGAATGGGGTTGGCTTGCCTCATGGCTTAGTGGGGACATGGGAGCCCACCTGAATGGGAAATGGCCCCAGGCAGAGAGGCCAGGAGCAGTGTGGTCCCCTGGCCCCACTGGCCAGGGTCATGTGAAGCAGCACATGGTACCAGTTGTTTATCAGCTCTCACAGGCTGAAAGCACAAACACGGGGAGGTGCAGGTGGGCAATCAAAAGTTGGTTCCTCGAGCATTTGCTTGGCTTGGAGCCCCTGCAGAGGAGAAGGAAAGGACAGGGCTGATGCTGTAGCCAGGGAGCAGGTAATCTAAAGCAGCAGGCTTCCCTGGGACATGCCTCTTGGTTCCTGCAACCTCAGACACGGATCTGGAAATAGGGGAGGCAAGAAGCAGCTTGGGTGCAAGCCCCAGTGCTGTGCTTGCCAGAGGCAGGTATGGGCTTTGCCAGTGCTGTTTTAGGGGGTGAAAACAAAACAGCTCTAGCAAGTGCCTCCTGTGCTCTGTGCCTGTTCCTGCTCCCATGGGCTGCTGAGCCTTGCAGCCTCTGGTGTGTTTTAAGGGTGACAAAGTTTGTGTGCAGAGGTAATGTCTTTTATTAGCCTAACTAATACCTTTAGGAAAAAACAGATGTCCGAGGAATGCCTGTGCAGCCAAAATGCGTCGGTTTTTCCAACTGTGTCCATTGGTCTAATAAAAGACCTGACCTCCAGCCTGGCCCGGCCATGACCTTGGAGAGTGCTGGCCCTGGAAGTGTCCCGCCTGTGCGTCAGTGTGTGCTGCTCAGCCCTTCCCAAAGGACCTGCCACCCCAGGAGCCATCACAGGAGCACACCCACGCCCACGGCAGGGACTGCTCCGACTTCTAATTCAATATTGGCCGCAAGCACCCAGCCCTGCGGGTGCATTGGGCTCCTGGCAGCGTCTGTCCTGGCAGACTGCAGGGAACTGGAGGTCATCTGCAGCTCAGCAAAGCATTGGGACATCAGGCAGGATGGATGTGGTCTGGCAGGAGCATCCCAGGGAGTCCCTGGGAGGAAGGGGCAGCTCCCTCCTTGCAGGGATTTCTCCAGAATGCAGGCACCGTCTGGGTCAGTTGCTCTCTGTAAGCTGGTTCGTGCTGTGGTTTCATGGATACTGCTTTGCAAAAGTGCTGTTTTGGGTCTGGGCTGGCACTTGCAGGGTAGCCTGTACTCCCCAGAACAGCTGGCAGCTCTTCTGCACTGGGACAGATCTGCTCTCCTACTGACTTTAGGATCCCCGTAGTGGGAAGCTGTCAAAAAAAAGAAGCAGCTGGCCTGTCCTGTGGGTCTTACAGTGCTGCTGGGGCTGAGCTGGGGGAATCACTGTTGCCCTGCAGTCCTCCATGATCCAGGGTCACCCTCACACTCACAGCAGGATCAACACCTCTGCAGGGAAAATCTAGCCAAGCAAAATGTCAGAGGCTGCAAAAGGTGGCATCGAGGGGCTTTCAGTCCGCGCTTTTTTTGGTAAGAGTCCTCACGCGACCTTGTGGGTGAGAGCACAGGCTGCTGCTCCACAAAATATAAAAATTCATGTGGGATTATTTTCCCTGCGCCCTTCTTCTTTTTAAAATACTTTGGATTTAGGCCCTGATTATCCAGAAAGGCTCCTGGGTGCTTGGAGAGCCACAGGAACCGACATGGCACATTTCGAAGCAGGAAAACCCAATTCATTGAGTGGATTTTCCCCCTCTGTGAACCCACTTAAAATTCATGGAGAGTTTTGTCAGTAAGAACCTGTTTCAATTAACAGACAAAAGAAACTCTCCTCGTTAAGTGCCTCTTTCAATTAAGGTTTGGGAGAATTCCCCCAGCTCCTCTCCGAGGCTGTTCCCAAGGATTCGAGGGCAAAAAATACTCCTGAGAAGAGTCACCTGCAAAGGGCTCCAGCTTTTTTGGGGGATTGCAGCAGCACAACCCAAACCATAACCTGGCTATGGGATGTTGGGGTGTTTGGTTGGGATGGTGTTGGGGATCATCAGTGCCAGGGGTTGGCTGCCCAGCCCAGCATCCCTGGGGCGTAGGAAAGCTAATGACTGCTGCTAATTGCTGGCCTAGTTTTATGGAGGAGGCTGATTTCATGGTGGGTGTTGGGAGATGGAGGGGTGTTCTTCCAGATCGGGATGCTGAAGACAGAGAGAGTGGGAGCCACTGGTGCCTCAGGATCAGAAATGGGGTGACCTTTGCAGGGGGGTTCCTCTGTACAGCCTCACTGGTAGGGGCTACAGCACTTGGAGCTGGGGAAGGGGCTGGGAGATGAGGTTTGGCATGGGTAGGACCTGGGGACATGGGATTAAGATATNAGACAGAGAGAGTGGGAGCCACTGGTGCCTCAGGATCAGAAATGGGGTGACCTCTGCAGGGGGATTCCTCTATACAGGGCTGCAGCACTTGGAGCTGGGGAAGGGGCTGGGAGATGAGGTTTGGCATGGGTAGGACCTGGGGACATGGGATTAAGATATGAGGTTTGCTACAACTAGTCTTAAAAGCCCTACCAGTTGGGTTTGCCAGCTGCTCTGCCATGGAAAAAAATTAATTTATTGAGGCTTTTTCTCCCCTCAAAATTCAGCAACTACTTGCAGTGATTTACCACACACTAGACTTTTCTTTTCCATCCCCTTGCAGGGAAAGAACCATTCTCATGATTGTTTTTTTGAAGAAAACCTGAGAAAAACATTACTTTTATCTTTTGCAGTAAAACTGAGGTGCTAACGGGACTCTCTGGGTAAAAAACACCTCTTCCAGAGCTGAGCACTTTGGCTAAAAATAACTTTCTTTAGAGTGAAAATCCTTGACCACTTTCACTGGGCTCATCCGTCATATTGGTTTCTTTCCCCCAGGAGCAGGCAGGTGGTGGGCAGACAGAGCCAGAGGTTTATTTCCAGAGGGGAGTGAGCGAGGCATCGAGGGGAAACTTGATTCAGCAGAAGTAGTCTAGGTGGATGCTCCAACTGCTCGTTTCTATCCAGGCTTTATAGTTCAGATCTTACAAAAAGAGCTGAGAAAAAGGGGGGATTTTCCTGATGAAGTCCTCCTGGGATGGAAATGCTCCAGACCTTATAAATCACGGATGAGTTTTCCCAATATTCCCTTGTGTTTGCTCTTATCCACCCTGTGCCTGGAGGGGAGGAGCCAAGTTTGGGTGGGTTTTGGGTGGGAGCAGCACTGGTGGCTGCCTGACCCTTCCTGTGCCAGGCTCAGCTGCCGGGCTGCTGTCATCCTTTAATTTGGCACCTTTTGGGCACTGGGGGAGGGCGAGTGTCCTTAGGAAAGCGGTGCTGGGACTGTCCCTCTCCCATCAGCAGAGTATTTTTCTCCCTGGCAGGCTGTAACTACTGTTTGCAAAGTGCTTAAGCAGCCTGTGTAATCTCCCATTAAGACTCTCCTTATCTGGCATTACAAAACCGCAGGACGGCCTTGGCAAGTAGGTGATCAGGACGAGCTCCTTTCTGTTCCTCTGTGTCCTTCTTCATGTTTTCCTCTCTGTCTCTGCTCCACATCCCACTCCCCTGCCTGGACACCCTGGGTTTGCTACCTGGCAGGAGGTGGCTGGACATCCCTACAGCTCACCGCTCTTCCAAGTCTCTTGGGCCCATCCTAAAGGCTCGTGACCCAGGCTGTCAGGACATGGGGTTCGCCAGGAAAATCCCTTGATTTTGCAGTGGCTGAAGTTTTTATGCCAGGTTTCCTCTCCCTGGGTTGCTGTGGCTTCACAGGGCTGCTCTGGTGCAGGGCTTCAGTCCCAGCTCCAGGAGCATCCTGGTGGGATCATCACCGTGCACCACAGTAAAGGAGATCATGTCCTCCTGATTGTGTCTTCTCTTGGCCAGTGGGTCTGGCCCTGGCTGGGGAGGAAGATGATGGGGACAGGGACAGGCTGTGGTCCTTTACACCCTGTGATAGCTCTTTTCCCTTGCCAGTACTCTCAGCTCTCTGCAGATACTTCCAGTGGCAGCTGGCATTGCTGCCATTCAGAGCTGATCAAGGCAGCAGTGCAGAGGTGGGTGTTTAAAGGCCATTTTTTCATGCCAGTTACTCTTTCATTTTCAAAGCAAGCTCCCCTGTCTTGAGCTTGCAGTTGTCTCTTGAATAATGTGTTGGCATTAATCTCCTCTCTAAGGACGTGCTTAGCTCAGTGGTTTTAGATCTGTAGCCCTCTAAATATTACCAGCGAGTGAAGGGGATTCCCTCTAGAGGGAACTTAAACCTATTAATAATAATTTGGCTGCCTTTTGTGCATCATTTACAGGTAGTGCTGATTCCCAGGGCCCCAAGCCACCATTTAGTGATCACTGGGAATGCTGGCGAGAGTGTGTGAAGTGTGGGAGAGACAGGAGGCAGGGTGGGATGAGCACTGTTGCCATGCTGGGGGCCTAGGTCCCAGCCTGGCCAAATTTAGACCTTTGAGTAGCCTTTTTCTTTCCAGTGTCCAAGTGGGAGATGACGCAGATATGTCGGTAGGGCCAAACCGGCCGCATTCCCTGCGGTGGTCGGATATGGGAAGGGAAGTGTTGGAGCGAGCAGGAGTGATTGCAAATCACTGAGCTGTGCAATGCAATTTAGCATCCTGCCTGTAAATCCTCCTCCATCCATGCTTAACCCCCAGGGCTGGCTTACATGGAGAAGTGGAGCTGGCATGGTGGTGACCTGGTGATCACCCAGCAGTGGTGGGTCTCTCCCTGTGACGATGGGGAGTGAGGAGCAGGGGTGCCCACCCAGAGGGTGCCGGCAGGAGAGGAGCAGGATGACCCATCTGGATGTGGTGTTTAGGATGTGGCTTCATCTCTGTGGGTTGAATGTTGGAGGTTTGTGAGCTACTGGAGTCAGGGGTTGGGGTTCTTGCACAAAGTGTTGGGGTGTCTTCTTCCTGAAGGTGGATGCCTGATCCCCCCTTGCAGCCCTTTTCAGAGTGGTGCAAGGGAAGTGTGTGAGCTATTTCTTGCTGTGTCACACCCGTAGTTCTGAGCTCACCTCACATCTCTGGGCCGTGGGATTGGGACAGTTGATTTATCTGACAGTTGAGACTTGTGAACTGCCTGATCTTCACTGCTTGCACCTGCAGCCAGACCTATTCCACCCCCCAATAAATCAAACCCTGCTGTGGTTGTCTGCTGGGATCACTGACCCTTCCCTCTCCTCCGGATCTCCTTGCACTTCCTTGCTTATATTTAATCCTCCCATTGCATCCCTGCAAAATCTCACCGGAGGTTAAAGGAAGAGCACTGCAAGCTGCTAATGGAGGTGGTTTCATCCCCTCTCATCTCCTGCAGTGACCCTCTGGCTCTCTGGGGTGTTTGTGGCAGGGGGAAACTGCAGCCCCCAACTGCATTGGGGGGTGCATTTAGAAAAGCTTTTCAACCATTTTCCTCTTCCTCCTGCAGCTCTCCCAGATTTTAAGTGCTGATAGTAAAGGGCTTCCCTGCCCACTGGTTGCACTCCTTGCCTGTCCTGGGGTCGGGTCCAGCCCTGCAGGGTGCTCCGGGCTCCCAGCCACGCTGGGAAGCCACTTGGATGCTGATTGTGTTTGTCAGGGCAGCTGGATTAAGAGCACTGTGGCTAAGCCTCCTTGCTGAGCCTCCTCTCCAGTGGAGCTGGGCTGTGGTGTTGCTCAGAAACCCACCAGAAAAGAGCATTTTCCAGGGCTCTTTCTTCCAAGGTCCTTGATGTGTGGCTGTGGCTGAGCACCCACCTGGGTGATGGGAGCCTGCCAGCGCTGTACGGTGTTTCTGGGGGCCTGAGGTCTGTGTGTGCAACTCCGACTGACATTTCCAGCTGGTGCCTTTTAAATGACTGGTGTGGGTTTAAAAGGCACCTGAGCAGCTTCTAAAAAGCAGGTTAAAAGGAAGTTTGACCCCGGCTGTCACCTTGCCAGCTCTTGTGTTTTTTTTTTTTCTATTATATCATCATGTTTCCCTTTTGTTTTAGAAAAGCTGTTGGTCTCAAGGACTTGTTTTGTGCTCTTGGACCTAAAGCTGCTTCCTTCTCTGGCGGGGAGCTGTCAGCTTTCCCGCCACTGGGGAGGTTTGCTGGGCACAGTGCAGCGAGCACCCACTCATCTGGGGCAAGCAGGAGCATCCCCACCCCACGGCATCGCCCCAAACCCTCAGCATCCTCCCCATGGAGGGTTTGCTCCGGCAGTGAACCGGCAGAGCAGGATTCCTGCCTGTTTTCTGCCACGCTGGCGGGCGTGTGGGGCGGGATGGTGCCTGCCCCAGTCCCGGCTCACCGCTGGCTGCTCCAGGGGTCCAGCTCTGGCCCCCTGTCTGGGCAGGCTTTGACGTGGCAGCCCAGGGAGAGTCAGACCAGCGTCTGCCCTGGAGATCCTGTCTCCAAAGCCTGGTCATTAAGTACCGTAATTAAAAGCTCTTAGAAGGGAATGGACTAATGAAGTGCCCTTGGAAGTGGCAGGTGATGGAGGTGCAGAGCCCTGTTCCCTGTCTCATGGAGGGTGGTGCAGGGATGGACACAGAGTCCTGCTCATCAGCCACCAGCTCCAGCACTTGGCACCAAACCCACTGTTGTCACTTGCCGACCCATCACTGGGAATGCTGCTAGCACCCACTGCTCCTGGCAGATGAAAGAAATGGAGAGGGAGCAGGATGGCATGGCCAGGGTGCTGGATAACACAGTCCCAGCTCTCCCCCACTAGGCAGGTACCTCCTTCTGCACAGGCACATCCATAAAATAAACATCCCCATGTGCTGCTTCTTTTGGACCTGGAGAAGTGTTCTGCCCTAAAATCCTGTTGGGGCTGTTCGTGTGGGGATGCTGAAAGTCCAGCCCCACTGGAGGGGAGAAAGGAGTGAGGTGAGACAGGAAGGGCACACCTTAGGGGGCTGAGAGCAAAGGTGCATCCTCTCTTGGTCCTGGCTGGAGACCATCCATGTGCACAAAGATAAATTACGAATCAATAAACCCAGGTGCTCGGCTGTGCCTGGTACAGATGGCAAAGGGAGGTTGCTGGTGGGTGGTGAAGGTGGTGATGGAGGAGACAGTGGTGGAGGCTGGATGGAGACTGGCTGCTGGCAGCACCTGCAGGAGCCTGGCTGAAGCAGTGCCATACTGGCAGGGTTGGGAAGCAGTGTCTGGAGCAGGACTTACTGCAGGGAAGGGCAGGGATGACAGGATTACCCTGCCAAGCCCCAGTCTGTAATCCACAGTACCACTCAGCTGGCCACGTTTAATCCTGTTAGGAGCCTGTCTGGTGTCAGCTGGGAGGGTGCTCAGCTGTGGTGCTGGCAGGGCACAGGGAGCTCTCCCTGGGAGGAGCAGGGACTCCTGCCCTTGTCCCCAACACTGGTGGTGAGTTTGGGGCAGGGCTGCAAGCCACCATGCCAGCATTGTTTTTTCCTGAAGCACACCGACTGCATCAGTGTCACCTGGGTGGCTCCAGCTGCCAGCAAGCAGTGTCATCCTTTTCTTTTTTCAAATGGGCCTTTCACAGGGAACGGAAAATTATTCCCAAGGTCTTTTTGGCTCCATGTGGACGTTCCTTTGTGCCCCTCTCAGCGACCTTGTCTGGTGGCTCCTGGCTTGGCCTTGAGCCGCCCATCTGGCCGGCAGCCCGGGTCCCTCCCTGCCAGCCAGGCTGGGCCATGGGAGGCTCAGACCACCCCAACATTCTCCTTGACACAGCCTGGCTCCCACTGGGCTGCTGCTCCAGCTGCTTGAGGTGACAAAGACTCATGAGGGGCTGAGGGCTCCCCTCCACAGCACCTGGTGATGCTGCTACACTCCAGGCTCACCCCACAGCCGGGATCCCAGGCCACGCGTGCGCGCTGCGCTCCCGCCGTCAGGAACTCACAGCGTTCCTGTGGCAAGCCCTGACACGCTGGGGAGCTCGCCGAGGGATTGTGCTGGTAGAAATTAGCAGCAGCAGCTTTGGACCTGTCCCTGCCCTCTCATCCCACCTCTGTCTTGCAGGGCACCGTGTGGAGCCGGGGAACCAGGGAGATACCATGGACACATTCCCACCACGTTCCGTGCCCAGGCCGCCCGCCACCCCCTCGCCCCGCTGAGGCCATGGGGCTGCTGCTGCCACCACCACTGCCATCACCACAGGATTTTCGGCTCAGCAAGGGGACTCTCGATGCCTCTGCCATGGTGACATGAAGCTGACGGCGAGGGACGCTCGACTGCTGGAGGGGAGAGAGCCTGCACAGGCGGCCTGCTAGTATTTTAATTTATTAGTAGTATTCAATTTTGTTTTATCTAATTTTGTTTTGGTTGGTCAGTTGCTTCTTCCCCTCCCCGGGGCTGCGAGGGGAGGGGGCGGGCAGGGGAGAGGGGCCCCACCTTGCCCAGCAGATGCAAGGATGACTGTGCTGACCAGGGCCCGGCGGGGTATCTGGCAGCTCTCTCCGCAGGTGGTGTTGCTCCTGCTCTTTGCCTTTTGCCTGCTCAGTGTTTTCATCTCTGCATATTATTTATATGGATGGAAAAGGGGCTTGGAGCCCTCTGGGGATGTGTCAGGGCCGGACTGTGATGAGCCCAAGGTCGCCCCTTCCCGCTTGCTACCGCTGAAGACCGTCAAGGTGGTCGACTCCTCCCGCACAGACCCCTTGGTGCTGGTCTTCGTGGAGAGCCTCTACTCCCAGCTGGGCCAGGAGATCGTGGCCATTTTGGAGTCGAGTCGCTTCAAATATAGGACAGAGATTGCCCCAGGGAAGGGGGACATGCCCACACTGACTGACAAGGACCGGGGACGCTTTGCGCTCATCATCTACGAGAACATCCTCAAGTATGTCAACCTGGACGCCTGGAACCGGGAGCTGCTGGACAAGTACTGTGTGGAGTATGGTGTGGGCATCATCGGCTTCTTCAAGGTAAGGGGGTACACAGGGTAAGCCGAGACCCCAGTGCCAGGTCAGATTTGAGCAGGGAGGCTCTGGGGTCCTGCTGCCCCACAGGGACTTGGCCCTCTCCTTTTCTTTAGGCAGCCTGAGTTGGTGTGGAGCTGGGCTGCAACCTGGCATGGGAGATAGGCTTCTAGTAGATGGCACCATCTTAGCCACCACCTCACCGCTGTGGAGGGGCTGTGTGGCCTTTGGGTGTTTTGGGGGTAAAACCACAGTTCTAGGATTACTCCAGTTGCTTTTAGCATCCCTGTTTCCAAGGAGTGACCCTTGCTGGGGTCTGCCAAAAGCATGAGCAGGTATTTCACTCAGCAGTGGGATTGAGTGTGTGAGAGGGATAAGGGCATCCCGTGCTCCAGAGAGGAAGAGGGGACTCAGCACCCAGATCTCCAGGGGTGGTGAGCCACTTCCTCTGTTGCTGTGGCTGTTGGTGTCCCCAGTGAGCCCCTGCCTTGTGCCCAGCATCCCATTTCCTCTAGCCCCATTTTCCTCACACAGGCCAATGAGAACAGCCTGCTGAGCGCCCAGCTGAAGGGCTTCCCCCTCTTCCTCCACTCCAACCTGGCGCTGAAGGACTGCAGCATCAACCCCAAGTCACCCCTGCTCTACATCACACGCCCCAGTGAGGTGGAGAAGGGTGTGCTCCCTGGGGAGGACTGGACTGTCTTCCAGTCCAACCACTCCACCTACGAGCCAGTCCTCCTGGCCAAGACCAAGTCGGCCGAGTCCATCCCGCACATGAGCGTGGACGCTGCGCTGCACACCACCGTGATGCAGGACCTGGGCCTCCACGACGGCATCCAGAGGGTGCTGTTTGGCAACAACCTCAACTTCTGGCTGCACAAGTTGGTCTTTGTGGACTCTGTCTCCTTCCTGACGGGCAAGAGGCTCTCCCTGCCCCTCGACCGCTACATCCTGGTGGACATCGACGACATCTTTGTGGGCAAGGAGGGCACGCGCATGAAAGTGGAAGATGTCAAGGTGCGGCTGTGCTGTCCTGGCTGGATGGGCAGGGGGTCTGTGGGGCTGGACACTTGTGCTTGCTCAGGGATGCTCCAGAGATGCGCTTTCCTGTCCCCAGAACGTCCCCTGTTCTCCTGGGAGTCGTCTGCAAAGCTCTCAGGGACAGGGGTCCTCGCCCTGGTGTGGCAGCCATCCCTGAGGCCACGTGCTGAGGACATCTTGCTTTCCCTCCCCTTCTCCCAGGCGCTGTTTGACACACAGAACGAGCTGCGCACCCACATCCCAAACTTCACCTTCAACCTGGGATACTCAGGGAAATTCTTCCACACAGGTGAGGAGGGTGACAGCATCACTTTGCCTGTGGTCACTGCACAGCTGGTGTTGAGGTACCCGTTGGTGCTCAGAGAGGCTGATGTTGGGGCTGCAGGAGGGTCCTCAGGCATCCCACCCTGTTCTCCCCCCACCTGCACCAAGAATCACTGAGAAAGCCTCCCCCTCCTCAGTCCTGGCTGCTCACAGGTTCTCCATGCTCCGTGGTGACAGCAGGTGTTGTGTCTGCAGGTACCGATGCCGAGGATGAAGGTGATGACCTGTTGCTGTCCTATGTGAAGGAGTTCTGGTGGTTCCCCCACATGTGGAGCCACATGCAGCCTCACCTCTTCCACAACCAGTCGGTTCTCTCTGAGCAGATGACCTTAAACAAGAAATTCGCTGTCGTGAGTAAGATGCCGCCGGTGGGAATGTTTGTGGTGGGGGAGGAGGAGAGAAGGGGGGCAGAGAGGATTCCCTGGGGATGGTCTCTGATCGCTGGAATAAAGGGACCTTGTGACGTTAAGTCATGTCCCCCACATTGCAGCTGGGTGGGTAAATCCAGTTATACAACAGTACCTGGAGCAAAAGGATTTATCTGCACCAGCCAACTTGCTGCTTTGGCAGTGAGCTGCCCCAGTGCCTGTTCAAGGGAAGACTCTGTCTGTGCACTGCAGCTGTGCCCACCTGGCCCAGCACCGTGGGGGTGCAGAGGTCCAGTCCAGGGGGATGCTCAGCCTGGCACCGTGTGTGATGCTGTGCTGAGAGATAATGTGGGATCCTGGGGCGGTGGCTGTGCTGGGAGGCTTCAGCTGATGGAAACTCCCTCTGCAGGCCAAGCTGCTGGGGACATGTTTGGTTTAGAAAGGCAGGCTCTGCCCTTCAGCTTGGTCAGGAGTTGTTCATCCTCTTCACTGTCCTTTGTGTGGCCCCAAGGAAACCAGTACTGGCACCAGATTGTGCTGTGACTGACCCACAGCTGTCTTGAATCCAAACGAGTAAAGCCAGACTCAGTAATAGTGATTGCATCCTATGGCTTAAGAGAAAGGGATCTTCAGGCTAATTTGAATTTATTGTCTGATAATTAGATGTGCTTAATTAGAGAGACACCAGACCAGCCCTACTTGGAATAGGCAATTGTCCTGCTCAGAATTTCCAGGCTGTTTTAAATCTACTGATATAAACCAATTTACAGTCCTGTATAGCTGTATCTCCTTGTTCTTCACAGAAAAGCTTTGCTGCTGCTGTTCTGTGGGTGACAGCAGAAGACAGGGATGAGGATGGTCTGAGTGAAGCCAGGAGCGGGTGTCCACCCAGCATGTCTGCTCCTGGGCTCCCTTTCAAGGAGACAGCCAGGCTTAGGAGAGGATGCACAGCCCTGGTTGCTCTCCAGAAGCACGACTTAGACAATTTGTAGCTGGGAATGGGCAGTCCCTTGCGGAGAGATTGGTTTGGGATGTTGTGATTTTGGGGTCTCCACAGTCACCCAGTCCCCACTCCCTTCTCCTCAGGAGCATGGCATCCCCACTGACATGGGGTACGCCGTGGCCCCGCACCACTCGGGCGTGTACCCCGTGCACGTGCAGCTGTACGAAGCGTGGAAGCAGGTCTGGGCAATCAAAGTGACGAGCACGGAGGAGTATCCACACCTGAAACCCGCCCGCTATCGCCGCGGCTTCATCCACAACGGCATCATGGTGAGTGGCCAGGCTTTGTCTCTGGTGCTTCTCTCCTCTTGGCCCCCTAACAAAACCCAGAACCTCAGCAGGCGGTTCGATTCGTGGGGGCTGTGCCCTCTGCTCATCCTGCATGGGGGAGGCTTGTGTGAGGACAATTTTTAGCTTTTCCCTCTGTTCACAATCTCCCTTCTGTTGTGTGGATTGAATCTCCCTTCTGTTGTGTGCAAGTTGAGGGTGGTGAGGAGCAGTGGAATTGGTCCTGACCTCCAAGGGAAGGGAAGCTCTGGAAGCCATCCGTATGTTTTTCCTGCCCCAGGTACTGCCCCGGCAAACCTGTGGCCTCTTCACACACACCATCTTCTACAATGAATACCCCGGGGGCTCCAGTGAGCTGGACAAGATCATCAACGGGGGTGAACTGTTCCTGACTGTGCTCCTCAACCCTGTGAGTACTGCCGGGGGACAAAGGGACAAGTGTCTTGCAGAGCTGTCCCAGCACTGCTGTGGGAGAAGTCCCTGGTGTCTTCAGCCAGGGTCAGAACTGTTTGCATGGGATGGCTGCTGGGTGAGGCTCTGCTTAACTCCTGCTCTGTCTTCTCCACTTCAGATCAGCATCTTCATGACCCATCTGTCCAACTACGGCAACGACCGCCTGGGTTTGTACACCTTCAAGCACCTGGTCCGCTTCCTCAACTCCTGGACCAACTTGAAGCTGCAGACGTTGCCACCTGTGCAGCTGGCACAGAAATACTTCCAGATCTTTTCTGAAGAGAAGGACCCGCTGTGGCAGGTACCCACTATGCCTTGAAGGGGTGGAGTGGCCCTGTTTGTTGTGCTGGGAGAGGGAAGTGTGATATAGCCCAGCTCTGAGCAGGAGCTTGGACTAAATGACCTCCTCAGGTAGTTTCCAACCTGGATTTCCCTCTGATTCCCTGCGTAGGCAGTGGATTTTAACCTCTCTTCAGTTCTGTGGGTACTATGAGGAAGGAGTTTTCCCCATAGACCTGGAGATAAGCGCTGT
The DNA here is from genome assembly GCA_013397135.1 of Pachyramphus minor. Taxonomy (NCBI): domain Eukaryota; kingdom Metazoa; phylum Chordata; class Aves; order Passeriformes; family Tyrannidae; genus Pachyramphus; species Pachyramphus minor. The sequence continues at coordinate 62,925 of VYXB01002654.1, forward strand.
CTTTGTCCTGACTTGAGCAGTGTGGCCTCCCCATGTGTCTGCTCAGGCTGGAGGGGCTGAGCAGTGGTGTGCAGTCCCATCCAGGCTGCCCTGTCTCTGATCCATCTCCCTGTGTTGCAGGATCCCTGTGAAGACAAACGGCACAAAGACATTTGGTCCAAAGAAAAGACCTGTGACCGATTCCCAAAGCTTCTCATCATCGGGCCTCAAAAAACAGGTGCTTCCTTTCACCTTTGGTGCCATGAGCATTCTGGGAGTCTTGACAGAACTCCCCACACCCCCAAATAGCTTCTCTCTGCCCTCCTGGCCTGAAGCAGAACTTGGAGGGAGGTTTGGCCCAAGTCAGCTCCTGCTCTCTCTTTGTCTGAAGGAACAACCGCCCTTTATCTCTTCCTGGGAATGCACCCGGACCTGAGCAGCAACTACCCCAGCTCAGAGACCTTTGAGGAGATACAGTTCTTCAATGGACACAACTATCACAAGGGCATTGACTGGTGGGTCTCTGTGCTATGGGGACTGAGTGGGGTGGCAATGGGAGCAGTGGTGGTGTGGGGTTTCCCATCTGAGTGTCTGAGATGTCAGCTGCGAGGGGGGTGCTGAGCACATCTCGTGGCCATGTGCCTACCTCACACTGTGCCTCCCCCAGGTACATGGAGTTCTTCCCCATCCCCTCCAACACCACCTCTGACTTTTACTTTGAGAAAAGTGCCAACTACTTTGACTCTGAAGTGGCTCCCCGGCGAGCTGCAGCCCTGCTGTCCAAGGCCAAAGTCATCACCATCCTCATCAACCCTGCAGATCGAGCCTACTCCTGGTATCAGGTGAGCCTCTGCCTCTCCTCTGGATTGAGCAGTCCCGTGGGGCAGTGGGCAAGGAGTTTGATTTGGGATGTGAGGTGGCAGCTGACTTGTTGGCTGAATGTGATGCATGAGGGCATGTCCTGGGGGTCTGGGAGCCGCTGCCCCTGGTGGGGAGCCCAGGATTGGGGTTACCCCAGGCACAAACCTGCCTTGTTCCTGCCTGACAGCACCAGCGAGCTCATGATGACCCAGTTGCCCTGAAATACACCTTCCACGAGGTGATCACAGCTGGGCCCGAGGCTGCTCCGAAGCTCCGGACCCTGCAGAACCGCTGCCTGGTGCCGGGCTGGTACGCCACCCACATCGAGCGCTGGCTGAACAGCTACCATGCCAACCAGGTAGGGATGGGAGCACCCCAATCCTACACACCCTGAAAACCTTGAGGGAGGAGTGAAAATACTTGAAGGAAGGGCAGCGGGGAGATGCTGTGCAAGAAGGGAGCCCTTGCAGTGTGAGGCTGGTGATGGACAATCCGCAAAGATGTCCTTGTGCAGGTTGTCACAGCAGGGTTGAAAGGGAGCTTGGAGGGCTGTGGGTGGCTCTGCAGGGTCACCCAACACTTGCCCACATGCTTGTCCACAGACTCCTGGGGCTGCCCTGTCTGGTGTCACCACAGCATCGAACAGGACAAAAATAGCTGGTGAAGCTGCCCATAGTTTGAGCTGCCCTCAGGCAGAATGGGAGCTGGATGCCAGCCCTGCTGTGACCCGCACAGTGCAGCACTGCTGGGGTGTATGGGATCAATCCCAGAATGATTTTTCCACTGTCGATTAACCATATAAAGTCTATTAGTTGCCTGCTGCTGGCATAATTGCTGTGTTACAATCCTGTCTGGCCGTGGGTCGGGCAGTCTTGAGCCAAAGCTCTGATGTGGTCCTGGATGGGTCCTAGCCTTGGCTTGTAGCTGCATTTTGTTTTCCACCATCCAGTAAGGGAACAGCAGGGCCCACTGGCATTCAGCAGGGGCCACTATGCAGGCTGGCGGCAGATTTGGCTCTGAGATGGCTCTGAGTGTGGTGAAGGTGTGGCTGTGCCCCAGGAAAGCAAGGCTGGGAGCACCTCACTACCCTTCCTTGCTCCTTCCAGATCCTGGTGCTGGACGGCAAGCTGCTCCGAACGGAACCCGCCAAAGTGATGGAGACGGTCCAGAAATTCCTCGGCGTGACCAACTTCATCGATTACCACAAGACCCTCGCGTGAGTCCTTCCCCAAACTTCTCCTTCCTCCACCCTGACATTGCTCCCATGCAGCTGGTTACCCTGGGGACACCCAGCAGTGTCCCAAAGCTGCCTCCAGTTCTGGGGCTCTCCACAGAGCTGCTGCTGGTTTTTATGAGGCTGGGTTTTCCCCTGAGGCTCAGACAGACACCACAGTGGGGTCACTCTAGACAGCCCAAGAGCAGCTCTGGGCTCCTGGAGTGCATCTGTGGCACAGATGATGGTATTGAGCCCTGACACCCCACCTCCTTGTGAAGGCATGAGAGCAGCTCTTTCTGCTGGCCATGTGGCAACTCCACAAGTGTCACTTTGCTCTGAGCCTTCCAGGCATTAAGCCCTACCGTGGGAAGCAGGAGCCTCCAGAGCTCCTGGAAAAATATTAATTTACCTCTGAAAATAATAGTGCACCTCTGCCGAGGCTTAGTTATGTGGCCACTCTGAATCTTCACCCATGTGCTCTGGGGCACTTGAGGGCATCCAAGGACAAAGGTGCCACAGAAAATAGTAATTAAACCCAGGTAGACCCCATTCCCCCTCAGCAGGCTGGTGTGGTGGATAATGAGCCTTAGTGGGCTGCTTATTGCATAGCTGCAGAGGGAACCTCTTGTGCCAGGGGGCTGATGTCAGGTGTGCTGTGGATTCCAGAAGTGGAGAAGTGCCTGGTGCAGGGCTGGGCAGCATCAGGGCTTGCTGGGCAGGGTGGATGCCTGCTGAAGGTGTGGAGGGGAGGGCAAGAGGGCTGAGGCAGAGCTCTCGCTTTGCAGGTTCGACCCAAAGAAAGGATTCTGGTGTCAGCTTCTGGATGGAGGGAAAACGAAATGCTTGGGAAAGAGCAAAGGGAGGAAGTACCCTGAGATGGACTCAGATGTGAGTATGGAGGAAGCCTCCTGGGGTGGTCCTGAGGGGGGCTGGGGGCTGTACCAGGGCAGTGGGCTTGGGGCTGGTCCCCCTGACCCTCCTCTTTGTTCTCCCATTGCAGTCACGCGCCTTCCTGCGGGACTATTACAGGGACCATAACATAGAGCTCTCCAAACTCCTGTACAAAATGGGGCAGACATTGCCCACCTGGCTGCGGGAGGAGCTGCAGAGCACCAGGTAGCTGCTGCCTGCTGCCCCCCCAGCAATACCTGAGCGAGGCTGATCCCTGCTCCAGCGTGACCTTCTCAGCAATACCTGGCCGTGGCCTTGGAGGGCACCCCAGGAATGTAGAGCGTCTCTAGAGGCTTGGAGGGAACCTCCAGGAGCGTATGGCTGCACCAGAGGCTTGGAGGGGACCCCCAGGAGGCTACGGCTGCCCAAGCAGCAGTCCAACTCTGCAGTCCCCGTGCTGTCGCCTCTCCACCTGACCCACACCTGTGTTTTCTTTCATTTTATTTTTCCTTTTTAATTCCTGTCCCCTTGCTGCCCTGTTCTGACATAGAGAAGGGGCGCAAATTCCCCCTTTCTCTGCCCAAAACAGGCTCCAACTGCCCTGAGCCTGAGGGCAGCAGCAGAGCTGTCCCTCACCTCTTGATCCGAGGGTGGAGGAGCCGTTCTGGGTGCCCTGGTGGTGACTTTGCTGAGCTGGAGCAGAGCAGTGGAGCTGGTGGAGACCCAAATCAGAGAGGAACCCAGACCTGCTCGTGCCGTCAGCCCCATGGCAGGAAACAGAAGAGTTTGCAGAATTCCCCCAACACCTACTTGGAAATGCTGCAAACCAGGTGGATTTTTATTTCAAAGACTCAGGCACGGTTTCTTTTGTCATCTCTATTCATTTTCAAGCTCCTCAGCCTCTGGCTCCCCCTTCATGGGCAGCATGGTGGGACTGCAGCCTAGCAGGAGAAGGGTCTGGTGTGCTGCTCTGGATGTACTGGTCCCAGTGTGCTGGTCCCAGTACGCTCCTGACCCCAAGCCCACGCTGGGGGATCGTACACATGTGGTGTTTCCTGTGGTAAAGCCAAGTGATGCCCGGCATCCCCCAGCATGGAGGAGAGCCCGGGGACAGAACATTGGGATGACAGCAATCAGAAGGATTCTGAGAACTTCAAACCTCTTGAATATTAAAAAAGCAAAAGTATTTTAATAATGTTGGGGCTTAGGGGGGCGGGGGGAAGGGTTCACTTGGTTTCCATTTTGCAGGGGGGTGGTGTTTTTCTTCAGTGCCAGAATTTGTACCTAAACCCCGAGGGTTTTACGTGGTCTCTTTGGTTGTGACACGTGACATGGACAAAGGTCAGTGGGGAAACGGGACAGTTTCCCAGTGGGAGACACGTCTTTATACCAGTGGTGCCGTACAGAGCTACAGCCCCGGTCTGCTCTCCCACGCCTTGGGATTTGCTGGCAGACGAGACTGAGCCATCACGGGTTTACTGGGATAAGGGCCCAGATTTCCCCTTGGATGGAGCTGCTCCACAGGATGCAGGATGGCAGCGGTTCCTGACAGAGGGGCTGCAGTGCCCAGGATGCTGCCCTTGCCTCCAGAGCAGGGCCAGGGCAGGGGGGTAACAAGGTGTTTTGCCACAGGTGACAGAGGGGCCCCGCTGGCAGTGGGGTTCCCAGCCAGTTGTTTCAGCAGAAACCTCTGTAGCCTTGGTGAGGCTGTGGGGTGGCTGCACCTCCTGCTGCCTCTCCACGGGACTGCATTGAGAGAGGCTCCCAGGCACTGTTGTGAAGTCCTGTTGAACCCACTGCTAATAAATGGGGGGCTCTGGTTTTACTTGCTGGTTGCTGCCTGTGTCTCTCCTCAGTGGCATGATCCAGTCTGGTCCCTGGGGGTCCTGGCTACCTTTGGGCCCATCTTTGGGGGGGTTTGGGAAGGGGGTGAGTGGGAGCAGCCCTCCATGCACGAGGTGGCAGCAGCTGTCTAGTCCTGGATCCATCCACGCCGCACAGCGCCCACAGCCTCCTGTTCCCGGGACAGCATCCAGCTCCGACTGCGTTAGCACTGGGGCAGGGGCTTGGGGGGCTGGGGGATCCCTGCTTGCCTTCTCCCCCCTGCCCCATTATCCAGTCCCTGCCTGCCTGAGCCTGCCCGCCCGTCTGCTCCCTCCCCACCGCCTTCCGCTGCCCGGCCCCTGCGAAGTGCTGGAGGAAACGAAGACAGAGCCTAATTAATCCCAGCCGGGTTTGTTTGAACCTGTCGGAGTGACAAACGATGTGCGGTGCTGCAGGAGCCGCCGGATGGAGGAGGGGGCTGCAAGGGGAGAGCCGGGGTCTGCAGGCTCCAAGGAGCTGCCTGCCTGGACCAGGAGGCTGTGAATTCCTGGCCATGCTGGAGTAAGGCTGGGCCACGCACCCACCTCGGTTCCCTTCCCGGTGTCCCCACGCCCAGGAGGTGCCAGCCTGGGGCTGGCACCCCATCGTTCCTGTCCAGCTCAGCTGATGTGCAAGAAAACACCCATCTTGTCCCAGGTGGGCCCAGCTGCTGTCCAGCTTAGCCCTGAGTTAATTGCTTGTTAATTAACAGGGCCTGGAGCACAGCTCAGCCCTATGCCATGGCCGTGGGGTGCCTGCTAGGATGACGAGGTCTCTGCCCTCCCACGGCTGCAGGAGAGCCATGGGGGAGGGAGGATCCATCCCCTTCGCCTGTCGCCTGCCTTGGCACCAGTAATGTTTTCTGGCTTCTGCCAAAAATGTGCAAAGTTGGCGAAATCTGGGCTGGTCTGGGCAAGGGCCAGGGGCTGGGCAGCTGGGGCCAGCAAGGCCCCAGGGGCAGCAGGACCCCAAAGCATCCCTGCTCAGGGCTCAAACCCTCTGTGCCCCTGCACTGCTCCCCGCTATGGCCAGGGGCTGCTGGGGCTCTCCCTGCTGCAGCCTTTTCCTGCAACCTCTTACTGGAGACCCCAAGGCAGCCCCTGCCCAGCTCTGAGCCCCCACAAGCAGTGTGGGGCAGTGTGTCAGCAGCATCCTGGGGGTCCCGGAGGGCACGGGGCTGAGCCAAGGCTGCTCCAAGCCCTCTCAGCCCCAGCCTGCAGACAGTGGCCATGGCAAGGGCTGAGTTTCCAGCCCATGAGCTGCTGCAGCACTGGGTCCATCCCCAATGGCAGCTTTCTGCACCTTGATTCATTCTGCAGCATGCCCTGACATGTCCTGAATCCTCATCCAGACGCATCCCAAATCCATGCTCCAACACGTCCTGCATCCTCCTGGCTGTTGGGGGTGTGCTGGTGAATCCCTCCTGGAAATGGCTGCAGGAGGGATGTGGACCCCAGAAGTGCCCAGGCTGTTCTTTCCATGGGGTCAGGCAATGCTGGGCTGGCAGAAGAGTTGTGGGTGAGAGGGGATACAGGCAGGCAAGGAGGGATGCTGGCAGCAGGAGAGTATAGGGCACAGACAATGGGGTAACTCATTATGGGGATGTGCCACTGAATGCAGGCAGCCTCTGGTCCCCTTCTCTGTCCCTGGCACAGCTGTCCAGGACAGGGACTGGATCTTCCCCCTATGTTGATTGGCCTCAATTGACCTAAGACCTCTAGCCCTGGGAAGGAGGGGTTGGAGAGGGGTTTGCATGATGTGCAGCCAGGGCATGAGGTGGCAGTGGCAGCAGTTGGGGTGGATATACAGCCCAGGCAGCTCCTCCTGCCCTGCTGCCAGCACTGCCCTGGCTCCATCCGGGTGCTGGGATGCAAACCCCCACAGAGGGACATTGTGCCTCCCATCATCTGGTGAGCAGAGTGGGTGGTGGGACAAGAGAGAAACCTTTTGGATGACTTGGAAGCCATCTCCTGTGTTGACTACCCAAAGCAGACAAGAGTGGGGGTGCTCAGCAGTTTGTAGGTGGGATGGGTTCCTCCTCCAAGCACTCGGTCCAGCCTTCACAGCCTGCTTAAGTTTGACATTTAAATCAAGCTTTGCGAAGAGACTTATTAGAAATCAGAATTATTTCAATCAAAAAATGTCAATACCGTGGATTTATGTTGGAGAAATCTCGCTGTCACACCCCCCTCCCATCTGTGTAACCACCTCCCATCTCTGCTCCTCCCGAGAGCCACACGAAAGGGCTGGAGTCCGGCAAGCACTAAGCTGTCCAAGACCTTGGCTCTGAAACCCATTAGGTTGGGACGATGGAAGCTGTTCTGTCACAGGGAGAAGCAAGGTGCATTTGCACCCTATAAATAGCAGAGACCCCTGACTGTGGAGGAGCCCCCTGCTCTCCTGAGAAAGGCATCCCCAGCCCGAGTGCCTGGAGGGTAAAACCAGATGTCACAAATATGTCACAGCAGGGCAGGACTGTGAATGCAGAGATGGCTTTGTCTTCCTCCACAGCCCTTTGCTCCAAGCTGGGGGCTTCCTCCTGGGGGATGTTGTCATGGAGGAGGGTGTGGGTATTGACACATAGGGACCCCTGTGGATGGGGAAGTGGCAGAGGTGCTGCTGGTGGGGCTCTGGCTGCGGTCAGGCTTGTGATGGGATGAGGGGACGCTTATGGAAGATCAGATTTGGGACAGCCAAAAGCCTCCAGAGACCCCATGTGGTGTCACCAGCAGTGCTGGGAGGTGACCATGGCCATGCCCCTGCCAGAGGGTCCTGTCCCTTTGCATCACCCCTACAGCAGCTGGGACATGCCCTTGGCTCTGCATCCCTGACACTGCTGCATCCTTGTCATGGGACCTGTGACTGGAGGGGGATGATGCACTGTCCCCACCCCGGACAATGCAAGTGGGCAAGTCCTTGAATAAGAGCCATGCAAAATATTTCTTCTAATGCCTCTCATGATCTTGAAGTGACGTATTTACACTTTGTGATAAAATAATGCTAACTCCTGGTGTCTGAAAAAGGTCAGTGTATTTCTGTTACGTGTTCATCTACTCTACAAAGCTGATAGAAATGCTTCTGTAGGAGATCTATATTTTCCTGTAAAGATTTATAGCTCTTGTTTCAAAGATACAAATGTATAGAATGTCTCCTATACATGCGAAGTATTTACAACGCCTAAGACTGTAAACACAAGTCGCCCATTTAAATGTCACAGCCCAAATCAGAAAATGCTGGGGATGCAAAATAGACTTGAAATGTCAAAGGACAGATGACGAAAAGATGTTTCTTCCATGTGGGAAAATTCTTAAAACCAATTTCCATTAATCCCAGCTTTCCGGTGCCTGTAGTTAACGCAGTTCTGTGAGTGGTATTTTTTCAGAGATGGTCCCTTCCTGCACCATTTGTTATTAAAACCAGGTGTTGGAGCGACTCCAAGGCCGGTGGGAGGGAGCTGGGGCTGCTTCCCAGGGGTCTGGGGGCAGAGAAGCAGCAAGTTGTCCCCACACAGAGGGGTTGCAGAGGCACAGGGGGTCAGCACCGAAGGGGTGTCCCAATGTCTTCATGCTCCTGATGGAAGTGCTGACTGCTGGCAAAGCCAGAACCAGGAGGGTTTTGCCAGAGTGGAAAAAGATATGGACTGATAAGGTGGATCTGATTTAATAATGCAGGGGCCAGCTGGGAGGCAGGCAGGGCGAGGCTGGGTTGGGAGGCTGAGGGTGAGGAAGGGCTGTGAGGGCACGCTGAGCCCTGAAGAAAAGTGAAGGCAGATGCTAAACAAGGTTAGAGGCTCTGAGGTGTACAAAGGGTGATGAGATGCGTGTGGCTCTGGCTGTCCTGGTAACATTTCCTTGAGCAAACTCAGCTTCTGTCTGGCAAAGGCCATGCTGGTAGCAGCACATTCCCACTGCTGAGGGGCTGGCACTGCCATGGAGGTATAACTCAGCCCACAAAACCTCTAGTTTTCAACCATTTTAATACTTTTCCTCCTCTTTGTAAGCCCTGTGGGCACTCAGTGCTATGTGTTTGCTGGTGTTTTTGGGATGCTGCTTCCCTCTCCCCTGTCCGCTGGTGAGATGCTGCCTTCCCCAAAGATCTTGGCTCTGCCCAGAGCTGCTGGAACACCCCCAGTGATTCTCTGTCCTTATCCTTCCCTGGGACAGCATCTACAGCTCTTTTGCAGGGCACTTGGGGAGTGAGAGAGGAGCAACTCAGGAGCCAGGGCTGTTGGAGGGGCTGTCCAGCTCCAGGCACAGAGCAGGGAAATGTTAAAGGGTTCCCGCTGCTGCACATCTGGCTTGAGTTTCATTGCCAGAGCCTTCCCGCGCGCTGTGGGGGTTGGTTCTGCCGGAGCCTCTGGGGCTTGGAGAGCTGTGCCGTGGTTCCCAGCCCCAGGGCAGGCAGGGAAGGGTGCTCAGGGATGTTCTTCCCCCCTCCACAGGGGGCTCAGCACAGGGTGGAGAGCTCATCTCAGCCCAGCCCTGCTGACCACCCAGGCATGCAGGGATCACTGTCACCACCCCAGAACCCTCCTCCTCCTTGTCTGTCCATTCCCCTGCCCTCCCTGGGGTGTGCTGGGATGCTTTCCCCTAACATCCCTTCAGCACAGCACATCAGTGATATCCTCCCCAGCCCCATGTGCCACAGGGCTGTTGTTGCTGGGATTGCAGTAGGAGGGGGTGAGGAGGTGAGCAGTGAACTGGACCCTCAATCCAGGCTGCCACCAGGATCTCTTTCCTGGGCCACACACATCCACATGGATATTTATACAGGGTGGGAGCGGAGCATCCAGCCCTGCATGGCCATGTACCTCCCCATGCACACCCCCCCAAGCCATACAGACCCAACACGAATCAAAAGCCTTGGAATGAGCCAGAATAAATATTTTACGGTAAATTACCAAGGCTAATAATTATAAAAATCTGTACATATAAACCCGGAGCCAGGGAAAGATTTCCAAGCAGATGGTGACCACATGGGTGACGGTCCCCCCAGCTCCCCAGCTGGGCTGGTGGACCCCCCCCTGCTCGTGGGGAGCAGCCCAGGCATTGGGATGGGGTGGTCTGGGGGTGAATGTTCTCCCTGGATCTGGTGCTGAGGTTGCTGGGGGGGGACCTGTGAAGAAGCCCCATGAAAGGGCTGGAGGCAGGATTTCTCTCAACTCCCAATTTCTCCCCAGTGACTGATGCTGGGGTTTGGGGAGGGGACGGCATGGGGAGGGGAGGCTCAGCTGCCCATGGAGTGGGCTTGTTTTACTCACTTGACCACTCAGAGATGATTTTTGAGGTGCAGCCAACCCTTCCCGGACAGCAGGATCCAGATGTGCCCACTGCCCCCAGCTCTGCTGGGATGGGACAGCCCCAGGGGGGCTGTCTCAGATTTGGCCACGTGCTCGGAGCTGGATGAGGCGCGTGCTGGGCGAACATCCCCAACCCCGCCCAACAGGGACCACAGCCCAGGGAGGGGACCGGGCAGAGGGGGTGGGAAGCTCTTTCTGTTTCTTTTCCTCCTTCCTCCTCCTCCAAGCATTAGTTAGGATGAGTACAGAGAGAATGGGGGCACGGATCCCCCTGGCATATCCCAGCCCCTTCCCTCTCCTTTGCAGGCCCTGCTCTGACTGTCCCCACCACGACTCCCCACAGCCCCTCTCCATCCCTCTTGCACTGCCTTGACCCCATTTCTCTCTGCAGCATTTCGAAAAAGGGGAGATTTGAGCACCCAAACCCCACCCATTGCTCCCCCTATCCCCAACCTTTTTCCCTCCCTCCCTCCCCTGATTCAGAGAAAAGAATTGCCTGGATTCCAGGTCAGCACCCGGCTCTCCCTTGCTCAGCTCCTGCGGGCCGATGACTCAGTCGACAGCGGCGGGATCTGTGTCTCCGTCTCCATCCCCTCTTGGCTCCGTTCCCGCCCGGCACCACTTCACCAACAATGGTGTTGGCCTTGAGCGAGCGGACACGGAGCGGCGGCTCCCTCCACACCCACCAGCGGGGTCAAAGGAGCAGGGAGGCAGTGAAGGGGGACACACACCCTTTGTCCACAGACGGGGGGGCTTGGAAGTGTTTGGTGAACACCGAGGGCTGAAGGGGTCACTGCTGGAAGTGGGTGGATGTTCCCAGATCTCCGCAGGTGGATGTGAGCATCCCACCCACATTCCGTCAGTCCTGAGTAGCCTCAGGGAGAATTCCCAACTCCTCCCTGCCCAGAGGCCCCTGGGGAGCTGGGGATGCCCTGTCTGCCTGACAGCCTTGAGGGGCTCCCAGGGGATACTGCTCCAGTACCCCGGGGCTGTTACCCATCCCTGAGAGCTCTGTGAGCTGCCCCACACTCAGCCCTTCCTCTGTCTCGCTGCGAGACATTTGCAGGCGGCGGCAGCTCTTGGCTGAGCAGCCCTTGGCTTCCAGTGATCAACAGGAAACGGGAGATGGATTTCTCGGCAAACTGGGCTTTCCATAAACAGTCTGAGGGGCCGACCCGCGACGGCGGGAGCAGTGCAGAGCCAGGGCTGGGCTTTACAGCTGTTTATCACATTTTTCTGCTCTTGTTTCCTCCCTGGCTCAGCAGCTCGAGGTTCCTCTTCTCCTGCATACGAATAGAGGATGAGTTGAGCACTGTTGGATGGGCTGCTGCCATTCCTGACTAGGATGCTCCTGCTTGTGCAGGATCAAGGCAGGTAGCATCCCATGTGTCCTGTATGGTCAACCTGGGTGCAAGGTACCAGAGTGTGCCTCAATCCTTCCCAAACCTAAACCCAGGCCCTCTCAGGTTCACTTTTCTTTGGAGCACATCAGACCCCACCAGCACACAAGCCTCCAATTTCTCGGCAATCAGGACTTAAGAAAATACAAGCTGACCCTGAGGGGTGAGAGAGGACTGGTGGGGGGGGGGTGATGTCGGGCTCTCCGCCTGCTTCTCATTAGCAGCAGCTTGTTCAGAGCTGGCCCCGCTCCCCATCCCACCCTGGTGAGCTCGGCAGCTCTGCTACTTCCCGGTGATTTTTGCCTGTCTCAAAAAGCCATGAGGCAAGAGTAGAGTGTAGAGCATCCCTCCATCCGTTTGCCCATCCCTCCTGGCAGGACAGAGCAGCTCCACACCCATGCACCCCCTGTGACCCATGGCAGTGTCCCCGGGCACTGATCCTGACCCGAGCGGTGTTGTCGGGGGCTGCCCCCATCGCTGTCTCCAAGCCTGCCCTGACCCATGGGACAGCAGGGACTGTGTTTTCGGGAGGTGGAGGTCGGTGCAGGGTGCTGGGGTCAGCTGGCGCATGGGCCCTGCTTGCTGAGCCAAACAAAGGGGCTTTCTTTGGGCTTGGGCTCAGGGGGAGCAGGACCCGTCTGGAAGCGAAGCCGCCTGCGTCAGAGGCAGACGGCGGCAGGACGGGGGGCTCTTCCAGAGGGCAGGAAAAGCAGCAGCGGCGGCGGGGCTGCACCAGAGCCCATGGGGAGCTGCCACCAGGCACTCTGCAGAGGCAAGACCCCGGGACCCTCATGCCCCCAGGTTGCCTCCACCCAGGAGGATGGTGGGTGCCTGAGGCTGATGCACAGCCCATGTCCTTGTCCTATGATGCCATAGTGACACCAGTGGTGTTGCCAATCCTCCAAGCAACCCCCAGCTTTACAAAAACGTATTTTTTTGCCTCTGAAGACAAAAAAACACCCCACAGAAAGTCAGGAGTGGGCACATAGACAGATGCTGAAGCAAAGAGTGAGACACCTGGCACCACACCAATTTCGTCAGGTTGGGGTGCCGATGGCAAGTGCCAGCTCCTGGCTCCTCCCCACCATTCCAGTCACAGCCAAAGCCTTCCCACAAAAGCCAACTGCAACCCAGCAGCACAGCAGCAGCTCTGTGCAGCCGTGCAGGCGCTGCTGGCGAGGCCGACCGCGCGTGTTCTGGCACCGGAACACACATCCTATTTCCACGTGATGGATGTGGAAGAAAATGTGTTTGCCTGTGGAGAGGAGATGTGGATGGTGGATGGGGTTGGGAACGAGGCTGGCAGGGGAGTTGGGATGCTGGAATATGGGGCTAGCCAAGGAGGAACACTGCCTGGAAACGGGCTTGGCTGGGCCAGGGCTGTGTTTGGGAGGAAAGCTGGTATGTGGGTGTGTTGGTGCATGAGGACGTTGGGCTGGGGAGTGTGTCGAAACAGAAGGGTTTGATTTTTTTCATTTGGCTTTTCTGATCTCTTGGAATATAAAATTAAATGTTACTAAACTGAAAAAAAAAAGGGGGGTGGGGGAAGTCCTCAGAAACTGTTCCCTCCCACCCTAAAAAATCCCCTTTGCAGTCACATTTTTGCTACCTTGTTTGTTTTTCAGCCTCGACGTGAAGCTGCAGCTCAGAGGCTCACATGTCCCTGTGCCATGGGTCTGCTGGCCTCAGGGTGGAATGCTCCCACTGGGGGATGTACCAGCATGTGGGATGCCAGCAGTCACATTGCCCGATGTTTGGAGGAAGAAAGAAACCTCATGGACATATCTCAGTACCTACACGTTGTGGGAGTGCAACCAGACAGTATCTGATCCTGCAGCAAGGGGTGCTTGTGCCCAGGGACTGCGAGCTGGTACTCCCAGCCCTACATCCCAGCCCTCAGAGGGAGCAAGGGGACAGCCAGCAAGGGCCAGGAGGGAGATTCCAATTCTAATCATGCTCCAAGAGCCATTTGTGCAGGATTCACTTCTGCAGCTGTAAATCCAAATGGCAGCTTGTCCATAGCCCAGTTTTCTTGGAAAGAATACTGCCAGCCATGTGGGGCTCTCAGGGCTTCCCCCTGGCCTCCCCGTGGGTACAGCCACAGGTGAGGGATGTGGGTGCCAGAAGTGCAAAGCCTGTGGGGGTCCCTGGCACAGCCCCTGCCCCTACTTGGCTTGAGGCAGCAGCCAAGGAGGGTTTGGATCCGTATCTTTATTCCCACAGAACTTACACCTTGGATTCCCAGTTTTGACCCTTTCTGGTAGCATTTGGTTTAATTTATGTTGGAACCTATGGGATGGCGTGGCTGGAGCCACCCCAGCTTCAGCCACTGCTATCTCACACTGGGCACCACGTCCTCTGTGAGGTTCTCCCTGGACCCCCTCATGGTGCGAGGAGCACCCACGGGGTGCAGATACCAACTTCCCCTCCCCAAACCTGGGAGGGTGCTGAGAGAGCCTGCTCCAGGCATTGCCAGTCTCCACAACTTCCCATCTCCCTGCCAGCTCCAGGAGCGCCCTGAGCCCCAGACCCTGCTGATTAGAGACGTTTAACATTCCTCCCAACGCCAAAGGGATATTTTATCAGTGGGTTTTTTTTCCTGCAGACTATTTTCTTTTCATAAAAACATTAAATGGCCTGAGAGATAAGGAGCAAATTTATAGCAGTTCACACCGAAGCAGCCAACATACTGGCAAGGAAAAAATGCCTTCCCTCCCGCTACCCGCCTTCCCTTGCACGCTCCCCACCCCAGCCGCTTCCTCTCATTCTCTCCAAATTCTCCTGACTCCCACGACAAGCTTGGCTGCCCCATCCCAGCTCTTCCTGCCCTGCAGCAGAGCTTGGTGCAAGGTTGCCCACCGAGCCAGGGGCCGTGGCACGAGAAGGTGCTGGCACAACCCTGCTCATCATCACCCTGGGGATGCTCTTCAGGACTGCTTGCATCCTGGGGCAATGTAGCCCTGTGTTCAGCAGCCCTCAGTGTGAGGATAGGATCCTGAACACACCTTCCCTCCTGGCACGTGGACAGATCCAGTCTGTGCAAAGCCTTGCCTAAAAAACGAGCCAGTCTAAATCTGGGTAGATGTTAAATGTGGGTCTGGGTGAGACCTGCCAACCCCCCTCTTCTCTCCCCCAATAAAGCATCCCTTGTTCCAGCCCTGCCACTGGGAGCTGCTCAGCAAACCAGTGCTGGGGCTCACAGAGCTGTAATGTTTAACTTACCAAAATCTGCAATAAATTTTCCTAGCGGCCCCCAATCATCTGGCCCCTGTCCGCCAGCGCTGCCGGTTTATGAGCTCTGAAGAGCTATAAAGGCCTTTTACTGGCTGTGTTTTTTATTTCAAATTAGAGTGTGACTGGATAAACACTGGACAAAGTACGGATTTACCGGGCACCCTGCGTAGTGCCGGGCTGGGGGCTCGGGGACCAGTGGAGCTGTGGCTGCATGGGATGGACGGCATGTCCCTTCACCCCGGATGAGTGGGCTGCTACCTTCCCTCCCCTGGCTGGCCAAAAACACGAGGGCTGGGGTGGGCACCAATGAAGAGCTCCAGTGCTGAGGAATCACACAATTTGGTGCAAACAGGGCACAGAGGCAGTTCCCTCCTGTCAAACCACGCTTGGAGTTTTGCCACCAGCAGATGTCCTCTCCTGCCCAGAAGGTCAAAGCCAACATCTATTCTGTGAGAATGCAGGGAGGGATGCAATGCCAGGCACCCCAGATGTCCCCATCCCATGTTGAGGTGGCTGGTGGGATCTGTAGGGAAGCAGTGCCAGCCACTCTGTGCTTGTCACCTGGAGATGTCCCTTCCCTGCTTGAGAAGACGGTGTCACCCATTTTACAGGTGCCATGGTCTGTGCCCAGGTGCCACAAAAAGAGACGTATTAGGAAATGGGTGAAGAGCACAAGGATATCCCAAGTGGGTATTTTCCAGCTCTTCCCTGTCAGCACATTGCTTGTTTGCTGCTCTGGGAATGCTCTTGTGTCCTTGGCATGTGGGCAGGGAGGGGACACGCTGACAGCCCTCCTCAGCCCCTCTCTGCCACTGTTAGTCACAGCTCCATGGGCCCATGGGGCTCTGCCGTGTCCCTGGGACAGAAGGGATGTTTGGGGTCTCAGACCTCCAAGGATAGTGAGGTCACTTCCCCCCATTTCACAGTATGTCCAAAAAGCAGGGACAACTCTTTTCTGGCCTCGAGTTTGGAGGTTTTGGCTACTCTTTTGGAGGGACAAAACCAGGCAGAGGGTGATCCTGGGTGAAACCAAGCAGTTTTCCAGGCTGTAATTAAGGGTGTCCCCCCTTCCAGCGAGGGGTGCCGGGGCAGGGGGGCTGCTTGCTGTCCCCTCCATCCCCCCAGGACAGACACCATGCCCTGAGCCGAGAGCAGGGCTCTGCTCCCAGCCGCTGCGAGCGCTTGAAGAATATAGGTGGTTAATGCCTTCAGCATGTATGAAATATCCCATATGCTGGGAAACAAAAGGGGCTCTGTGCTATTAAAGTTTCATTTCCCCCCTCCCCTCCTCCCGCCCCTCTCCCCGCCGTTCACCCTGCCCTGTGCGCGCGGCTGGAGCAGAGCAGGAGAGGAGACCCGGGCGCTGCCGGCCCCAGCTCCCGGCCGGGACCCCGGCTCCGGGCACGGAGGGCCTGACCCCCCTCCCCGGGCTCAGCTGGAGCACATGGAGAGCAGCCAGCTTTACTTCCCCGCCGGAGAAAATGGAAGGGGAAAGAGGTGAGCGTGGCGAGTGCGAGCATCCCCGGGCTCACCAGAGTTGCCCTGGGCTCCGCGGATGTCCCAGAGGGATGCTGGCTGGGGATGGCTCTTGGTGACCATGGGGACAGAGTGGTGTCACAGGACACGAACACGGCAACCTCCAGGGTGAGGGGGGGCTCCTCCAGAGCAGAAGGTGGAGGTGGGCTTCCCTGAGACTTCTGGAGTGTTTTCCTCATGACGGGTGTCTCTCTTGGCTCATCTGTCCTGTACGGGATGGGGTGGCACCCTGCCAGCACCCAGCCTGTGCTTTACTGGGTGAACTGGGGGCGTGGAGGGGGGAGCAGCTCTGTTCCCCCAGACCTCCTGGAGCTGCTGGGGAGAGGATGAGCAGCAGAGGGGAGAGACGAAGCAGGGGAAGAAGAGGTAGAGGTGTATCGGGCAGGGGACTTGAGGGCAGCAAAACCAGCCCTGTGCCCCAGAGGAATCCTGGTGTCCCAGTCGTGTCCCAGCCTTTCCTCGTGGCCAGACCCACGGGGGCCCAAAGTGTTTGTCTCCAGCAGCTCCCAGGGCTGCCAGTGCTGGTCCCCTGGGCTCCTGAAGGGGTTAAGAGCGGAGAGGAAAAGCAGAGAAAGAAAACAAAGTGTTGGGAGAGAGCAGCTCGGTCAGGGGCTGTTTGCACTGGCTTGGATGTGTCCTCGGCATGTTTATTCCTACTGCACAAGCGGTTTTGCCAGGAGGGCCAGACTGCTGAGCTCTCTGCTCACACACACAAGCAGCCCCATCCCAAAATGCTTGGGGACCCCCCTGGCTAGCAATGGCTGGTGGTCATTCCCCAACCTCAGAGAGCCCTGGAGCCCAGCTGAGCACAGGGCTGCTCTCCTGCCTTGCATGGACTGGCTGGGCTCTCAGCCTTGGGCAAGCCAGATGGGAAAAAAACTCATGTCCCAAGGCCACCAGCCTGCTGTGCTGCTGAGGCCAAGGCCTGGGAATGGGCATGTGCTGGGGTTTGGCTGCTTTCCTGTTCTGGAAAGAAAACACTCCCTTCCCCGGGATGCTCTTTGTTTCCCATGGACAGACCCAAGAGCTGCCCATGGGGCTCAAAGGGGCCAAACCCTGTACTTGTGTGCACTCAGTCACTGTCCTGCTAAAATGTCCTTTATCCTGATCCTGGCAGTCCCCACGCTGCGTGCATCCATCCCTTCTCTCGGGTCCTATCCTGCCTCCCTGGGATCAGAGCTGGGGACCAAGGGACTGGCCAGAGCTGTGGGTTTGAGAGCCAACAGGGAACTGCTCCCTGTCTCTTAGCAGCACAGTTCTGTTCAAAGCAAAGGGAGCTTTAGGGCTTCAACGATGCTTGGAGGTGATGGTGGGGGGCCACAGTGGGGAGGATGGAGCTGCTGGGCTCAGCAAACCTCAGCTGAGCCCTTGGCTCTGCCATTGGCCTTGGATCAACGTGTCGCCAGGTCACATTCCCTGATCCTGGCAGTCCCGGGTCGTGGCCCTTTGTTTGTCTGTTCAGGGAGAGCAGGGGGAGCTGTGACAGTGTCAAACATGACTGTGAAATAAAGCAGTGGCTCACGCTGTGCCGGCCCCCAGGATGACCCGTGAAGCTCGGCAGAGCCTGGACCCCAAGGGGCTGAGATGCTCCAGCTGTCAGTTGTCCCAGCTCAGGCGTCCCTGAATGCTCTGAGGGTGTTTAAACTGGATTTTCGAGCCCCTCTGGGGTTTTCTGCTTAGTTACTGTCTCCTGCTTTATGTCTGCTGAGGCTGAGCTCCCTGCAGCCAACGTGACTTCAGAAGGAGCCCTAACTCCACTGCAGGAAAGCTCTGCCTGCTCATCCCACTCATCCCATGGCTGCAGGATGAGTCCCAGCCCCACTACAGGATGAACCCCAGCTCCACTGCAGGGTGAACCCCAACCCCACTGTGAGGTGACCCCCAACCCCACCGCAGAACCCGCCCTGTCCTCCCCACTCAGGAAGGTTTTTGGTACAGGCAACAACAGGTATTTTTTATCCAGAGGTGCCCTCATCCTCACAGTGCTCATCTCCAGGAGTGGGATTTTGTTTAGAGAGTTCATCATCTCTCCCCCAGGAAACGTGCATTGGCATCACTTGGGAAAGGCGTGAAGGTGCCACTGTGCCAGCCCACTCTCCCTTTTCTCCCTCTGGCAGCTGCTGCTGGAGCTCTGAGGGGAAATTTGGGTGTGGGACCTGCTGTGCCAAAGAGCCGGTGTCTGCACAGCCAGGATGTTCCTGCAGGAAGGGTGATGAAGGTGAGCTGCCCCAGGCAGACAGGGGTGTGTGGAGCCAGAAGCTGCTGGAAGCCGTCTTGCCAATCCGGCTCACTTTGCAACAGTGCCAGCCCTGGGTGTGCCATGCTGTGCCATGCTGCCCAGAATTTGGTCTTTCAGGTCATCTCTCTTGGACCTGCCTGGTTTTCACATTTCCTTTGAGTTTTGAAAAGGCTGAGCTGCAGTTTTCACCCCTGGCTTTCTGCAGTGATCTGAGGCGCCAGCAGTGGTGGCCAGGGGTCCTTGGGGACGGCCACCCACCCCATTGGCACCTTGGGCTTGCATCAGGCTGAGCTGATGGGACGTGGCAGGGCTTGTCAAATGTGGTATTTTCCTCCCTGAAACTGCACCGAGAAGAAGGGCTTGAGGCAGCTGTGGGAGCCAGGCTGGGGTTGTCCTCATCCCCTGGAACGCAGCAGCTGGAGCTGGGGTCAGGGTTCAAGCTGAGCAAAGGGCAGCACAGGCTGGGACCTGCCCTAAATGGGACTGTGTTGTGCAGTCAGGGGACGGGCAGCTCCCAGGATTGTCTGGTTGGGACCCCCAGGTCAGATGGGCCCCTTAGGGATGATGGGAGGGGGTAGATTTACTTCTGAACTCAGCCAGGAGAGCAGAGCAGGATAAGTGTCGCTTGGCTGGAGTGCACAGGCTGATATTCAATGGAAGCAAATCCCGGTGGAGCATTGGGGTTTCTTGGAGCCCCCAAGACTGGGACTGGGTGATGAGCTGAGGAAGTAAGTGGGTGTCCTGAGCACCAAAACCTGACCAAAACCCCTGTGGGAGTGGGGGTGGTGGAGTGAAGGCAAACACCCACTGGGGCTGGGGTGTCTGTGCTGGGGTACACAGTGCATTCCGCCCCAGTCCAGCCCAACCTGTGCTGTGCTGCCCTCCAAGGGGCCACCATCCCCTTCCTCAGCCCCCCATCCTGCTCCCCAGCCCACTCTCAGCCTCTCAATGACTGGGAGAAGAAATGGGAGCTGCCCAGGGAGAATTCCACTCCTCCCTGAATCCGGAGGGACAAGCCCAGGGCTGGCATGAGGAACCATGCAGCGTGTAGAGGGATGCAATCAGTCCACATCCAGCATGAGGTGGACAGGGAGGGGACATGGTCCAGCTGGCCAGGATGCCACTGTCCTCCTCCTCCCTTGCTTTGCTCACTGCTTAATCAGGACAACTCCCCTCATGCCCCTCAGCCCCCGTGCCAACCCTGGTGTTCCTCCTGCTGCCTCTCCCCCCAGATGTGTGCAGGGAATGAGGGCACAGGGTACCCACCTGCTGGGACTGGCAGCCCATGACCCCACAGACAGGCTGGGGCAGTGGGGACCGCAGGGGTTGCACGGGGACAGGCATTCAGGAATGTTGTTTTTTCCATCCCGGTTTCCGTCAAGGTAGTAAATCAGCGCTGCAAAAGGCTTTTGTTTTTCCCAGCAAGCTGCTGGCTGCTCTGCCTGCCAGCCCTGGCCTCGCCTGTAGGAGCCAGGATGTAGCCATCCTTGTCATCCACACTCCCAGGGATTGCTTCAGGGACAGGGTCTGTCTTGTCATGCCAAGGGGAGCAATCACATCCCATCCCAGTTTCCTTGTGCCCTTTCCCTGGGCACTGGACCCTCATGGAGAAGGCTTCCCTCCATCCAACCTGCTCAGCCCTGCTGTGTCCCTCCTGCTGCCATCCCCTTCCTGCTGGAAGTGGCAGTGCTGTCCTGTGGAAGGATGTCAGGCTGGCACAGGGTGACACCACACCAGCCCCAGCCATGCAGGACTTTGGGGTTTAGTGGTGGGGACCTTGTGCAAGGGGGTCACCCCACAGGCAGCTCGGCTGTGCCTCCCCCTCAGCACACCATCCTGGCCAGGTATCCAGGGAGCTGTGAGGGGTATTGGATTGCAGCAGATGGGAGAGTGTCTGTGCACAGGGCGGCCAAATGCCGCTGGGTGACAGTGACACCCCAGAGGTGTCTCCGGTATCAGCTGTGAGGGCAGCACTCCCTTGCAGAAAAACAGGAACCTCAGGGATGTGGGGCTGCCCTTGGGGGATGTGGCCACCCAGTCTCCTCGTCTGTGGTGCCACTGAGGGAAGGTGCCACGAGGAGAAGGTGCCACGTGGGGAAGGAAGGTGCCCAGCAGCCCCGAGGGGACATTCAGCTGCTGGCACAGGGGAGGTGCAAAGCTCCCTGGATGTATACACTGCGACTGGGCTATTTTGGAAAGGGACAGGGCTGATCTTGTGACTGGAGCTGGGGACTGCAAGTCTGGGCAGCAGGGTCCTGACTGAGTGACAGCAACCCGCTGCCTGACCCAGGAAACCTGAGAGCCCTGGCTGCACTGGGGACAGCTTTCACACCCCTTCTTGGCTTGTTTCATGATGATGAAAACCCAGCGTGGGGCAGGGATGTGTCTGGGAACAACATGGGAAAGCTGGGACAGAGCCCAAGTTGGGGAGCGAATCTGCCCCCAACTAAATGGCAACCCCATGGCTGGGCCACCCACAGTCCCCTGGGATGTCCTAAAGGTTCACCCCAGTGTTCTAGAGCTGTGTCACCTCCTGGCCCTGCACTGTGTCTGGGACAGTCCAGCCCAGGCACTGCAATCCCCCAGCCGGGTGCTGCGAGCAGATGGAGATGAAGACTTTCTGCAGACCCCGTCTCCCCCAGGCTCAGCAGCCTGAATGCCAGCAACGCCTGCCAAAAATATTTGTGTGGGACGTGGAAAGTTAACTTTAGTTTTCCTTTTTTCAATAGGAGGGGAGGTGGCAGGGTGTGAGAAAGGCAGGTGGGGGGGCTGTGCATCACCCGCCAGCGAGTGGGCAGGAAGAGAAGTTGAGCAAAAGGTCTCCTTGCTGCCAGATTTCAGCACTTTGTGAATTGAAGAGGGGATTTTTTTTGTTATTATTCCCTCCCCAGCACAATATTGTAGCTTCTCTTAGGGACTTGCTGCTGACAGGAAGTGTGAGGAGCCTCTCAGAGGGGCACAGCGGGCAGCTGCTTGTTGGGGCTGTGAGCTGGGCACCAGTGCCCAACTCAGGCATCCTTTGGTGCTGCACCCATGAAATGGTCCCCAAAATGACCCTCATCCCCCTTTACAGTCTTCATTTCCAGTTGGGGCTGTCTCATCTTGGTTTTGTGGACATGGCTGGTGCTGCTGCTCGTCTTTGCCATTGCACCCGAGGCACATGTACCCATCCTACCCAGCCGGTATTCCAGCAGGCGGGATCAGCCCAGCAGCTTTTGCTAGGGATACACGTTACTTATAAATATTCCCTTTCTGTGCTGCTTGTAGGACCCAGGAGCTGTGTCCCAGGGGGAAGGCGGCTGCTCTCCGAAGCTCTGCTGCCATTTCCCCGCCACCGTGCTGGGCCCAGACGGATCCCAGGGATGCAGCAGATGCCTGACTCAGTGTTTTGGTGGCGTGGGTGGCCCCGTCCCAGCAGCGTGTCCTTGGGGAACACCACTCAGGTCTCACCAAGGACGGGTTTGCCTGGGGAACACCGGGACTGTGGGCGTCGCTCCCCAGGATATGCCCATTTGCAGAAAGTGCTCCCGGATGGAAAGGGGGCGGCTTTGGAGGATGGTTTTCAGGGAGGTACCAGCTCCCCCAGCAGAGTATCAAAGCAGCTACTGTGTGGGATGGGTATGAGTTGTGCTGCCCAGAAAACCTACTCCTTAGGGATGGGGTGAGGGAATGGGAGTGGGGAGATGCAGATCCGCTCTGAGAGGATCTCTGCTGACCTGGGTTGGGCTGGAGATATTTTTGGCAACTTTCTCTTTGTCCTCATTTGAGATAAGCCAGCTCCCTCCAGCTCCCTCCAGCTCCAACGACTTGCCATGTTTCTAAGGAAAGATGTGGGTGGCTTCCTGCAACTCTTGGGCCCCAAAATTACGTAAAGAACAGGGTGAGATTCCTTTTTCAGAGAGAAACATTGACATTCTCCCCCCAAGGATCTCTTTGCAAATTTGTGTTGAATAATTGCAGCAGAGTGAGGCAGGAGGAAGGATTTCAGAAAGGGCAGATTTCCTTTGGGCATTCTCCAAAAAATGCAGCCTTGTGTTTGGGAAATGCCCAAGTGCCTGCCTGCTTTCAAATCTGCCTTCTTTTCCAAAATAACCTTGCTAAGGATGGGAGAAGTTTTGCAGAGAAGCTGTGTGAGCCTCGAGGAAGCTGCAGGGTGTATTCCTGCCAGAGCTCAGCCTGCGATGTTGACAAGATGCCTTTTCTTATTTCACTGGAAAACCTTGCAATAACTCAGGGAGGGGGTTGGGATGAACAGAAACCTCTTTTCCTCCTCAGCTGACTGTTGGTCTGGGAAATCCACTGTGATCTGATCCATGTGCCCTGGGAGCTGTGGGTCTCCAGGCAGCAGAGGGCACCTCCCTGGGACCCAGCTTTGCTGTGAGCAGGGCTGGGTGATGCTGTGCTGAGCGGCTGCAAAGGACTCACAGGAATTTCCGTAGGCTGTAACCCATATCCTGTCCTGGGAGTGATGATATCCCCCTCTCACAGCTGATACCTCATCTGTGTCAGTGCGTGGGTTTGTCATCCAGCAGGATTTATGCTCAACAGGAGGGAAGTGGGTCTGTCTGCTCTTGTCCTGACGCCACATGAGTCACTCAATGGTTAAACCCAGTTTTGTTAACTGGATGCTGGAAATTTTTCTTTTTTGTTCCTGATAACCCTGAGAAACATCCTCAGGGACTGGGTTCTTCCCCAGATGGTCCCAGCTCCAGAGCTGCAGTGGTTCCCCAGTGCTGGCCACTACTGGGGTGTCCATAGCCACCTCTGGGCTGCCAAAGGGAAGGGATCCGGGCCATAGGAAATCAGTGTGTGCACAAGCATCCTCAACCCTCCCCCTTCCCTTCACACAGGTCCTTGAATGCTGGTCCTCTGCCTGCAAAAAAAGAGAAATTCCTGCAAAATCCTTCTTGCTGACCTGCATCCCCTGGTCAGATCCCTCCAGTTGGGTCTCCGAGAGTTGACTGCTGCAGTGACATCGTGCCTGGTCCTCCTGCCTGCAAGAGGAGTAAAGCCGAGCTCGTGCCCAGCTCCCTCCATCTCAGATCTTGCCCGTGCTCTGAGGAGGGCTGACAGGGAGGATCCAGCCCCC
Source organism: Pachyramphus minor (assembly GCA_013397135.1). Taxonomy (NCBI): domain Eukaryota; kingdom Metazoa; phylum Chordata; class Aves; order Passeriformes; family Tyrannidae; genus Pachyramphus; species Pachyramphus minor. Next base: position 86,532 of record VYXB01002654.1, read on the forward strand.
CTGGCCATGCGGAGTGGGCTGGAAAGGCCTTGGAGTGCCAGTGAAGGAAAGTGGTGAAGATGCTGAGGGCAAGGCTCCAGCAGTCCTGCCTCCACCCCCAGCCTGGCTGCCCTGTGCCCAGCGAGGCTGTGCAGACCCCCTGTGTCTGTGGGATGGCTGAGGGGGACACTGAGGGGGACAGTGGCTGTTGGCAGGAGAGGGGGAGCAGAGGGGGGCAGAGGTGCCATCAGCTCCAGGGTGTTTCTGCTTCAGAGCCAGCTGAGCAGGAGAGACAGACTGGACTGCTGGGAGGGAAGTCAAGTGGGAGCTGCCAGAAGGAGCCCAGGGAGCTCAATGGGGATGCACCACGTCCCACACTGGATGGCAGCAGCCTGGCCTTGGCAGGAGAACCTGCAGCCCCCTGCAAATGCCCTGGCTCTGCCCCAGAGCTGCCCCCCACAGCAAACAACCCCACAGCCAGCACCAGCCAGGAGTGGAAAGTGGTAAAGATCCAACGGGTCCTCATCAACCCTGACACAGAGCCAAGGAAAGCAGGTAAGAGAAACCCCCTTTGGCCACTGTCCCCCACCCAGAAAGGCACTGCTGTGCTCCTGCTGGGAACACCCAGCTCTTCCCAGGGCAGGACCTCCATCGGGTTAGAGGTCCCAGGCTCCCAGCAGAGCTGCTGGGACTATTTTAGCTTGAGATGATCTCTCTGGCCTTAAAAATAAGGAGGAATCTGTGGCTTTTCTCGGGAGGGGGGTGGGAAGGCAGCAGGCGGGTTCCCACCATCTCCAGGAACTCAACACATCCCAAAGCAGGGCATGAACAGGGTGGAATTCCCAGCCCTCACCCCAGCCATGGGGCTCTGTGGGACCATGCCCAGAGTGAGGTGATTGGGGCCAGCTCCTGGGATTCTGCCTGGGACAGGGACATTTCTCCCTTATCAGTTGGGGGTGGCCAAGCATCCTTCACATGGCTTGGGGCCATTTCTGTCAGCCCCTGGTTTAAAAACTAAGCATTTTATTTCAGGTCAGTTGGTTCCTACAATGTTCTGTGCCACCGCCTCACTTCACAGCCTGTGTCACAGCCTGCCATTCCTCTCTGCCCGTGCTGTCCCTTCAGTCGTGGTGACACAAATACAGGCACATATCTGGAGTTACTGTGGCTGCTCCCATGCCTGGACCTCCCCACCTCCACATGGGAGATGCTCCCACAGAACTCATCCTCTGACAGGCATTGGATCATTTTTAAGCCTTGATTCCACCCCTCTTTCTATTTTGCTCCTGCCCAGCTGTTATCTCAGCTGCCACACGGCGCTGAGGCAGGTGTGTCCCTGTCCCCATGGGATGGTGTTATCGGATGCTGCTGCTCAGCTCAGAGTGTGGTTTTCCCAAAGCAGCTCCCAGGGTGGGGTGGGGTGGGGTGGGACAGGCTGGGGATGCTCGACATGAACCCAGTGCCCAGAATCCCTCCCCTGCCTTTTCGCGGGATCAGACATCCTCCAAACCAGCAGCTCCTGGATGGGACACAGGCTGGGAAGCTCAGCCAAGCCCTTTGGCTCACGGCTGCCCCAGCAGCATCGTGTTTCAGGGCTCAGCACACAAACCAGATGGACCCAAATAGTCTTCCCATTTCTCACTGCTCTGGGATGGCAGATCTGCGGTGGGGAAAGGTCAGGCCTGACTCTGTCCAGGCTCAGCATTTTCCTAACCCGCGCCGCCATCCAGCACTTTTGCTGCCAGCCTGGAATTTTAAAGTAACTCAACAGGTTTGTTGGAAAGAGTTTGTCTGTCCCGTTTCCTCCCCCTCCAAGTGAGATCACCACCAGCCACTGCCTGAAGGACCCGTCAGACTTTCCAGAGCCTCCAGGCAGGATGTCACTGAGGGTCCTGGACTCCGGGAGCAGCCCTGAGACCTTGCAGAAAACCTGCAGGTTTGGGAAAGAGAGGTTTGGTTCAGTGCAGAGGAGAGAGGGAAGCGCAGGTGCCCTTGTAGGTGGTGTTCCAGGCTGTCCCTGCAGCAGGGTGTTTGTGGGAGCATCCCTGGGAGGTGTCAGGGATTTGCTCTTCTTCTCCTTAGCTGGCTGGGGGTACAGGAATTCCCACACCACCCAGCTTCTGCAGGAGAAAAGGGTGCATCCATCCGCACCCAAAGTGATGCAGGGCTGGCCCTGGGAGCTGGGAGCCAAGCGGGTGCCCTGCCTCGAGCTGTGCAGACCCACCCAGGCGGGTCCCAGGTGCCCCTTTGGTCCCCATCCAGCAGCCCAAGGCCAGGCTGGCTGCTCCCAAATATCCGGCACGGCGGCCCGGGCTGGTTGGCACCTCTTGGGGCAGGCTGGGGAGCGCAGCAGCCCCGGGTAGAGGCAGAGGCTGGGAGATGCAGGAGGCAGGACTGGTTTCTCTGTCTGGTGTGCAAATAAAAGGAAGGTTTCGCTCCCTGGGGGCTGCCAAGCCAGCGCCAGGCTCCCTCAAAAACCAGAAAAACACAAAAAAGCACGGAGGGGCAGGAAGAAAGGAAATTAGAAAGGCAAAAAATCAGGCCAAGAGCTCATCCTGCAGTGTGGACAGGCGCAGGAAGGGGGTGAGGCTGGTCTCACCCCCAGCACTGCCTGGCAGTGAGGTGCTGCAGGTGAGAGGTGATGCTGACTCCCCAGGAATCATCTTGCCCAGGACTGTGGTCCCCTTGTCAGTGGCAGAGGGCTTTTGGTGCTCTTCCCGGGAGGTCCCGAGGGCAGTGACACCGGTGCTGGGTTTTTGCCCCTCTCCAAGTGCCTCAAACCTTTAGGCACTGGGGGAAACTACGGAAAGAGAAATCCCCACATCCCTGACAGCGTCTGAAGCGTAAGGTGCTGCGGGTTCCCAGCGGTGCTGGGAGGCGGGAAAAGGGGATAAACGGGTGCTCAGAGCTGGGCGAGAGGATGCTCAGGGCTGGGTAAGAGGAATGTGCAGGGCTGGGAGAGATGGATGCCCCAGGATGAGATAAGGGAATGCCCCGGGCTTGGAAGGGAATGCACAGAGCTGGGTAAGGGGGTGCCCTGGGCAGGGTAAGGGGATGTCCCGGTTGCTCTCGCCCCGCAGCCGGCTCAGGCTGCTCAGGGCAGACCCAACCAGGACGAGAAGCGGCGGAGCAGGGACAGCGGGGGGCGGCGGGACGGCTGCCGGTGTCGCCGGGGAGGGACACCCGTCCCGTCCGGTCAGTCGGTCGGTCTGTCGGGGCGGGCAGGGGCAGGGGTAGTGACGGCGAGACCCACCACGCCCCGGCCCCGGCCCCCGCCC
>VYXB01002654.1:89837-168430 GCA_013397135.1 Pachyramphus minor
GGGTGCGCAGAGGGGAGGGCAAGGAGGGTGCTGGGGTCTCGAGGTGTCCGGGGGCGCCGGGGGATGGCACCGCGCAGGGGGTGCAGAGGGCTCCGGGGGTGCATGCCCAGAATCCCCGTGGGTGCTGTGGTGGGCGAAGGGAGGGTGATGGGGCGCACACACAGCCCGGGCTGAGCAGGGTTTCTCTCTAGGAATGAGCGGGGCAGGTGCCGGTTCCCTCTGCCCGCACCAGGGTGTCCGATGTGGGGCGTGGGAGGCACAGCAAGGAAGCACGGGGGGATGTGGGGAGATGTGGGGGGATGTGGGGGTTCCCCCGGGGCAGGGTCGCACCTGCCAGCTCTGCAGGACATCTTCCCAGGCGATGTCCCCTGCCCCCTACGATGGGGACATGATCTCCCCTGGCCATGCCACCCATGCTGGGGACACGAGGTCTGTCCCTCGGCTTGGCAGCCAGCAGGATGGATCCCTTACGGATTGTGCAAGGGACAGGCGAAGGCCCCGTTTCGTTCCACTCCCCTCCCTGCTCCGTCCACCCGACAGGGACACACCGAGCCTTTTGACCTTCTCTGGCCAGGCCAGCGCTGCTGGCTCGGGGCACCATCCTCGTGGGGCTGTCACTGGGTCCTGGCAGCCTGGGATGAGTCACAGAGAGTTCAAGCGGCCGTGGGCACAGTGGGGCTGGGACCCCAGGCAGGATGGGGCCCCCGTAGTACCTGGCTGTAGGATGGGCTGGCTCTGCTGCACTCTGGATGGATGGGTGTCAGGGCAGCCTGAGGGAGGTCTGCCTGGTTCCTGCTCCCTTTTCCAAAGCTAAAAGCTTAATTTTGGCTGGCTGGGGGAAGGTGCCTCCTCCAATTTTGCGGTGGAAACAGCCTCTTCTTGCCCAGTGTGGATGCATGTGGGGCTGAGGCTGCTCACTGCATCCCCCCTGGGAAGTGGGGGTGGGCAAGGGCAGCCTGCCCCCATTCAACCTTAATCCCACCACCTTTTTCTCCTCCCCCTGGATGGGAGGTGGGTGCCCCAGGGCTTGCTGCTTGGAGACCGTGGGGCCATTTCAGTAGGATTTGGGTGCTGGCCGGGAGCCGGGGGGAGCGTGGGGAGGCAAACAGCTCCAAATCCAGCAAAGCCCTTGCGAACAGAGCACAGGGAAAACTTGCAAGCACATTGAATTTTCTCGCTGTGCCAGATTTTGTCACTGGCAAAGGCGCCTGTCAGGAGAGGCCCAGCTCAGAGCGTCCTGCCAGGAGGGCAAGGTTGGTCCCACCACGGCACCCACCGCCTGAGCCAGAGCTTTTTGTGTCTGAAGGGCCAGCATGGGTAAAAACTTCATGGAGGTGTTATATCTGGGGTATAAGCTGGGAGTGAGGCAGAAAATTGTCATCTTTTTGTCCATATGTTTGAATCATATCCGTTTCTAGCTAGCTCGACTGCCTGTCTGTGCTACCAGCCGTGTTTTCCTAGCAGCAGATTACTTGGGATAACTCTGGGAGCTGCAGGGAAATGTGTGCTCAGACTTAAATGTGTGTGAGCTGGTGCACATTGCAAAAAATCCTGCACAGCTGTAGCTGGGGCAAAGGGCCAGTTGGCTGCTCTGCCAAAAAACCTGCTTACATTTCCTCGGTGTCCAAAGCCCTCAATGTTTGGGTGAAAACACTGGATGTCCCCTCCCCAGAATGCCCGGCTGTGAATGTTTGCCAGGGTTCATGGCAGGTGACGCTGCACCACGTCCCTCTGGAGGTGGGGTTTGTCTTGGTTTCACTCCTGGTTTTGCCAGTGGGATTTTGCCAACAAGATGCACCGTTTGGGTTGACCCACAGCAGCCAAGGAACTTTGGAAAAGGGGGAAAAGCACCTGCTGGTTATGGATGGTGAGTGGTGTGCTTGTGCAAGGGAGGATTTGGGGTTTCTGGTCTGTGTTCTGCTGGTGAGTGGTCCAGTGGGACACCCTGAGCACGGCCAAGGGGGTCTGCAGCACCGGGATGGCTGAGCATCCAAACTCGGAGCAGGCTAGGGGCAGAGTGAAGGCTTTGGAGTCACCTGTCAGCTCTGACTCCAAGATTTCACATGGCCTGTTGTGTCCTGTTTTCCCACTGGGACTTGGGTACCTCTTGGCTTCTCCATACAAGGACTTCTCACCATGCACAGCTTCCAAGTCACTGTTTTCTTTCCTGTAACCTCCCAGCCACGTTGAGATCATCAACTTCCGTGGAATCTGTCAGTTCAGCAGGCCCTGGAGTATCTCCCCTCCCTGCAATTTGGGGCCAAATCCTCATTTCCACTCCATCTCTTGGAGTCCATCTCAGGGCAGGATGGGCCACAAGCTGTGTCTGATACATCTTCACCTTCATTTGGGGTCAGATGGTGACTCCTGCCTTTCCTGGCTGGACTTCAGAAGTTCTGCAGTAGCACCATTCAGGGGGATCCATCCTTTGCATGGAAAGCTGAGCTGGAAGGAATTTTTTTCCCCCATCTGGCCAGGAAGGGAGAACAACAAAAATGCCTTTCATCACCTTCATCATCCTCACTCTGGAGGAGAGAGCACAGTTCTGTGGGAAGGATGACTGACAGTTTGGTAAGAAGCTGTTAAGCCCTGCACTTGGGGAATGTTCTGGAAGTCACCCCTGGAGCAATGGAAAACCTATGGAGCAAGTGCCTATATAAATATATGGATAGAGATCTATAAGCTCCTCTGGCTGGAATTGATGTGTGTTGAACTGGAACAACACTTGGGGTGCTCAGGTGCGCCGGGAGTCCAGCAGCTGTGCAGAACATAAGGGAGCATGGCTTTTTCCAGCATCCCTGGACCACAGGGGACCAAACATGGACCCAGTGTGGGGACAAAGAAGTGGAGAGAGTTGGTGGTGCTCATTGTCTTGGGAGAAGATTTGGAGAGGGAAGATCTTTCCATTCTGAAGGACGGTGTCGTGGCTAGCTGGTGTACAGTGGGAAGGAAGGAAGGAAGCGTGGAAGAGCACAAGAAGAGCCTGTCACACTTCAGATTTTGGACTGGACTCCTGTTAATGGGTGGAAACCCCAGGGCTGCACGAGCCCCTGGCGCCCTCAGCCACACATAGTTTTACTTTTGCCTCCTCCCCGTGCTGCTCCAGCAGCTCCACACCCCTCCTCCTCCTCCTCCTCCTTCTCCTCCTCCTTGGGAGCACCTGGAAATTCTCAGCGAATTCAGCCAGAACCCACCCGAGGCTCCCAGCTGGCAGGGAATGGCAGGAAGGAAGATGGGAAACATCTTGGCTGGGAGGGGACTGAGGGGTGCTGGAGCTGCCCCAGGTGGCAGGACCCCTCCAGCCACCATGGCAGATGGATAAAGGCTCTCACACTGGGATGAATAACCTAATCCCACAGCTCAGGCTGGAGCAGGGAAGGGAGATCTCTGCAATTTCCTCTGGACTGCCGGAGGCTTTGGTGCTCTCTATCCGTGTGATAAAAATTGAAAGTGAAGAGCAATTCTTAACCCCAGCATGCCCAGTAGTATCCTGAAGGATTAATTTCCAGTGGACTTGGGTGGACCAGTCCAGGATTGGTGGGTGCTGGGTGGGCAGGGGCAGAGAAGCTGCTGGAAGAGTGGAGGGGATGCATACAGATGGGAATGGATTCTAGATAGAGGATTTCACGTGGGGAACTCCACCCTGCAGCACATCCTGTCCCGGAGTGATGCCCATGCTTGGGATGGGGACACCTGGGGGCGAAATCCCAGGGGACAAATCCCAGTGTTGGTCCTGGCTACATGGGAGTGTATCTAGCAGCTAGTCCAAGCAGGAAGGGGCTGGCCAAGAGCTGAGTCATCCCTCCAGCACGGAGGAGATCCCCCAGGGCCCCTCCGTTGCTGTTAAAAGGCAGTAGCAGGAGCGAGAGCCTGCGAAATGGCTCCGCCGAGAGCTCGGCTTCTTAGGCAGCCCTGGCCTCCGAGGGAGCGGGGATGCTCAGCTCGGAGCATGAAACCCGCAGACATCTGGAGCCTGTGGCTTGTTTCTCAATGTCTCCTTGGCCGTATTTCTGCTCCGTTTCGGAGATAAAGGCAGCGAGGGTGCCCCCGCGGCGCGGGGGCCGCGGTGCTGGCCGCCCTCCAGCCAGCCCGGCCGGAGGAAACCGCGGCCCCGCTCTGCTCCCCCGCCAAAGCAAATAGAAATGGGGCGTTAAACAATGCCGGGCGCGAACCGGGGGGGATGCTGGCCACCAGCATCGGCCCTCAGGACAGGCTCCTCATCTCCAGGAGAGTTTCCACTGGCATCTCTGCCTCCTCTGCCCTGTGCCCAGCCAAAACCCTCCTGACAGGCAGCCTGAAGGCTTCATCCAGGGCATCCTGCGCACCTTAGCGGTGTGCAGGGCCTTGCTGGGTGCTGAGGGAGGTAGAAGGGTAGGAGGAAGAAGAGGTGCCCAGCTTCCAAAAGCCCTCCTGCTTACCGTGGGCTCTTGCTGGAAGGATTTGGCTTAGTCATCTATCCCTTCCCTCACTGGTAGGCTGAGCCACTGCTGAAAATATCTTGGAAGGCTCCCAGGCGGCACAGAAGGCAAGAAAATCAGAAACACATGAAGGAAGAGAAGACAGGAAGGCATGGGAAGGGAAGGGGAGCAGAGCTCGGGGCGAGCTGGCCACCCACCTCCCTGCTGAGGCTGGAGCAGGGGCACCCATCACAGCCATCCCAGCAGCCTTCGGAGCGGGGCTGCACCCTTGGTGGGTTCGGGGATGATGCTGAGGGTCAGCACTGATGTCTGTGCCCAGCAGTGGCCTCAGCACTGGGACTGGGGACGCTGCCCTTCCCATGGGCACTTTGGAGTGAGCTCGTAGGAAATTGCTCACCCTGAGAAAATGTGTTCCCAGCAGCTCCACATCCTTTCGGTCTTCGGGAAGGGCTGGTGCCCTGACCTTTGGCCAGCACAGGAGAAGCCCAGAGGCACTCGGCTGCTCGCCACGGGGTCTGTGCCAGGCTTTTAGCACGTTGTTTTTAGCACTTGTGTTGAGTCCTGAGGCGGGAGGGTGGCTCCTCGCTGTGTGGGTGTCTGTGTCCAGCTGGTCAGATCTGCACAGCTTCTGTCGGCTGCTGCCATCTCGTGTTGCTCCGTGCATCAATCCCACAACAGAACTGGCCCCCGGCCTTGCCATGAGGCCATGACAGGCTGGCATCTCTCTGCTGACCTCAGATTTATTTTGGGGCTGAGAATGGCAGGATTTGGGGTGAGGGTGTGGAGGAGACACACACTGGCCTCTTCCCTGCCCGCTGCCTCTACAGACCAGGGCCAAAGCCATGTGAGCTGCAACTGGAGACCTGCCAAGCCCTCAGAGAAATCTCTTTCCCATACAGTCACCGTGGTGGGTGCACAGAGCCCAGATGAAATATGGGGTGGGATGGGGGAAAGGTCCCAAGTGTCCTTATGTGCCCCTTGGCTTTCCCATCTATCCCAGCCTTGGTGGGGTGCTGGGCTGGGTCTCCACCGCCCCTGAACTGATCTATCACCCCCCTGTATCCCAGTCCCAGAGCATCTCTCCTGCCTTCCCCCAGCTGCCAGGAAAGGAGTTGGGATGCTGGGGAATACCTGGAGGAAGGGTTGCCAGGGCGGAGAGGGCTGAGACCCCACATCCCCAATGAGCCCCCCTAATCCCTCTGTCCCCTCTGTTCAGGTCTGTCCCGCAGTGCCAGCCTCTCGGAGAAGGAGCTGAAGGAGGCGAAGGCGCGGAGCCAGAGGATCGCGGCGCAGCTCACCACGGCTCCCAGCCCCAGCTCCAAGGGCGTCCTGCTCTTCCACCGCCGCAGGCAGCGCGTTGACGGGCTCACGGGGGCTGGGAATGGCGGGGGGCTGCTGCTGAGCCCTGCGCCCCAGCCCCGGCAAGCGGCCATGGAGGAGGGCGAGGGGCAGAGGATGAAGGCGGAGCCTGACCAGCCCGGCAACCCGGGAGAGAGGATGCGGGCAAATGCACCCCCGTGCCAGGAGCCGCCTGCTGAAGCCCAGCAGGTCCCACTCAGCGTCTACCTGAAGGAGAACATGGCATCGGCCGCCACCAATGGCGTGCAGGAGCAGGCGGCCAGTGGGATGGAGAGAGGGATGGAGGGGCTCGCGGATGCGGGAGCCCCTGCGGGGCTAAGCATGGTGCCTCTTGCCCTGCCACAGCACCCCGAGGAGAAAAACATCGAGGTGCCCAGTGAGGTGCCCGGTGAGGTGCCCAGTGAGGTGCCCAGTGCACCAGCGGGGACAGCCACAGGGGTGGCATCCCCAGGTGGCCAGCAGCAGAACGGGGTGCAGGGCCGGCAGTACTACGAGGTTCATCTCACCCTGGCCAAGCCCAAGCCTGTGAAGAACCGGACAGCCCGACCCTTCGGCACCCAGGCATCCCCCACCAGCAGCCAGCCCGTGGAGGAACCCCCTGCCCCAGAGCTGCCCCCACCACCCACCTATGCAGAGACCCTCAGCAGCCCCCCCCCACTCACCCGTGTCCGCTCCCCCCCTGCCTACTCAGCTCTGTACCCCTCTCAGGAGCAGAAGATGCTTCCAGGTCCCCTCCTGGGCTGTGGGGTGAGTGGACCAAACCCCTTGCCCAAAACAGGGATCCTGGAGGAGTCAGCTGCCCGGAGAGGCAGCAGAAAGTCCATGTTCACCTTTGTGGAGAAGCCAAAGCTGGGCCCCAACCCTGACCTGCTGGACCTGGTTCAGAGTGCAGACAGCAGGAAGAAGCAGAAAGATCAGGGAGAGCCCAGTGCCGAAGATGAGCCCTTTGCCCTTGGGGCTGAAGCTGCCAACTTTGTCCCCAACAGTGCAGCCAGGGGTGGGCACCACCTCCAGCCAGCTGAGGATGCTCCAGCATGGTCCTCCTGCCTCAAGTCTCCCACCATCCAGCCCAAGCAGAAGCCGCAGCCCAGCCACATCCTCAGTGAAGCGAGAGGGAAGGGGGCTGAGCTCTTTGCCCGCAGGCAGTCCAGGATGGAGAAGTTCATCATCGAGGCTCCCTCCCAGCCTGAGCTGCTGCGGTGCCCATCGCCCACCATGTCTCTGCCTCCCTCCTGGAAATATGACAACAATGCTTACCTGTCACCCATGGTCTCCAGACGCCCCTCCAAGAGTCCCTCCAGGCCCTCCAAAACCCCCCCTGCATCTCTGTATGGCAGCAACCTGATGGAGAATGAGGTCTCCCAGAAGGAGCTGGAGATCTCCAAGCACCAGCCCTACCAGCTCCAGCCCTCCCTCTTCATCCTCTCCCCATCTAAGGGGCCGCCAAGATCCATACCCCAGGAGATGCCTCCACCCAGACCCTCTCTTCCAGACACCTACCCCTACCCCCAGCAAGCCTCCTGCCCGACCTCTCCGTTGCCTCCTTCCCCTGTTTGGCATCCCCCTGTGGTGCCCAGCGCCAGCCAGGCCACCTCCAGCCCCTTCCCTGGCACTGCTGGGGCTCTGCCCCTGACTCACGAGAGCCGTGCCAGTCCCGGAGCTCCAGCTGAGGTGCTCCTGGCATCCCCGTGCCGCCTGCTGCCACCCCGGGGGAAGGCTGGCTTCCAGGCACCCAGGCCCTCCTACTCCACCAGGAATGCTGGCATCGAGCCACAGGTGTGGAAACCTTCCTTTTATTACAAGTAGTGGTGGCGGAGAGAAAAACACGGGGGTTGTAGGCTGAGTCCTCCCTAACTGCTCACGGGAGTGCCAAAAGCCAAACCAATCGCAAAAAAAAAGAGGGGGGAAAGCCAAAAGGAAATAGAAAAAAGAAGTGGCTGGGAGGCTGCAGTGCTGGGACAGTGGGTGGCAGGCGCTGCTGAGCCCCCAGTGAAGTGGGAGCTGAGGAGTCCCGGGGAGGCAGCAGGAGTTGGGGCGTAGAGCCCACAGGATCCCAAACAGCCATCAGGAGCCTGCCTGTGCTGCCAGGGCTGACGGTGCTTTCTCTCTTCTCTCAACCTGGAAACTGTACAGAGCATCGCACCTCTGGCTCCCTCCTTTCCTCACCTCCTGCCCTTCCAGTGCTCAGAGCTCTACCTGCTCATCTGCATCCCCTCTGTCCTGCGGCTCCTCTCGGCCTCCTACCAAAGCAAACCTGGAGGGGACAACCCACCTTTCCACCTCACTGTGCCTGCTCCTGGCTCTTCTGCTGCTCCTTCAGGATCTGTCCTCGTTTGCTTCCTCACTGTGGAGGAAGAGCTGCATCCCTCGGGAACAGGGATGTCCTGTGGTGCCAGGACAAGGGACACTGTGGAGTGCCTGTCCCTCCCTGGGCTCAGTGGTGGAGCTGGGGTGGGCAGTGCTGTGTGGCACAGCTGGAAGCAAGGATGTGCTGGGATGAGGAGGGTGGTGAGGGCAGGGCTGATGGGTGATGCTCAGCCTGCGGCTCGTGATCCAGCTGTGCCTCTGCCCATCCCTCACTCTCACCACTCTCCCCACGGTGCCAAGTTGCCTTTTGACTGTGCTTTTATTTCTCCTGCATTTTTCTCTTGTCCCCTCTTTCTGAATACACTCTCTGCGCTGTCATGCCTGAATCTTCTCTTTCCTGCCGTCTGGGGAGCAATGCCGGGCAATGGACACCTGAGGGAGCATCCCCCTGAGGGAGGCTTTGGGAAGCTGCAGGTAGTGAGAAGACCTGGGGTCTATTTTGGCAAGAAGGATTAATGGCAGGCTCAGCCTGACTCGACCTCCTTGGCAGGCAAGGGGGTGAAGAGTCAAATGCTTTTTGGGGAGCCCTTGCAGGGGTGCAATGCACGAGGAGGCATCACCAGCTCCTGTGGGGCTGAGCCAGCATGAATCTTACCCTGGCAGCCCTCCTGCTGCTGTCCCCCGGGTCTGTCCCTTCGTCCCCCCCGAGTGGGGGTCACTAACCCGCTCTCTGTCCCTCTCCAGGACAGGCGGTCGTCCCTCCCTGCATCACCCACCTGGACGCCCCGGCTGGCACGGCGCCCGGGCAGCCTGGACGGCTGGGCCAGCCCGGCTTCGGTGCCCGAACTGGATGAGGGACCTCCCATGTCACCCCCATGGAGCGAGAGGTCCCTGTCCCCGTTGCGGCAGGACGCGGACCCCCGGGCCAGCCGGCAGATGCAAGCGCGGCTCGCCAGGAACATCATCAACGCTGCCCGCAGGAAGAGCTCCTCTCCCAAAGCCGTGGGGCTGGAGGGCTCCCGGCCCTTCACCCCCATCTCCGCCGGTCCCCCCAGCCTGCCCCAGTCCCCCCGGCTGGGGCCCAGAGCACCGGCACTGCAGGCTGCCAGCAGCGTGCTGGGGAGCCTGGGCAGCCCCTCGCCCACACACAAAAGCCCCTTGCGATCGCCTCGGGCAGGCAGCCCCCAGTTCTGTGCCTCCCCCGGCATGCCCAGAGCCGCCTGGGCAGAGGGTCGCCGGCTCCTGCTGCCAGCCAGCACGTCCTCCTGCCCCGTCCCCAGGCTGTCCCCCATCCCCAAGAGCCCCCTGCCATCCCCTGTGGTGGGCGGGCGGTCTCCAGCCAAGCGCTGCACCTCCCGGTCCCCGACGGACTCGGACGTCTCCCTCGACTCCGAAGACTCGGGGACCAAGAGCCCGGGAATCCACAGCTTCAACCTCTGTCCCCGGGGCTGGACCGGCAGCCTGCGGCTGAAGACAGGGGGTCTGTCCTCGGGGGCCCCCTGCACCTCCTAGATGAGCCATCCCCAGCCAAACCACCCCCTTCCTGGACCTGTCAGCCTGGGTGATGCCACCCGCTGATCCCCCACACGGGGAACACCCCAACCCTCGAGGCTGAGGTCCCCAAAAACCAGTGTCCCTGAGGAGCTGCTGCAGCCCCTCGGTGTGCCAGCGGGGTCAGGTGCCTCCTGCCATCCCGTGCCACTGCTCTATTTTTACCACCCTAACCTTTCTGGGCAGGACTGCGTGGTCAGCAGGCAGGAGCAAGCAGAGTGGGGGGAGCCAGCCCCCTCCCTCGGCAGCCCCTGACTGCCAGCCAGCCCCTTCCCACATAGCCAGGATGGGATGGGCTCGGTGGTCCCCTGTGAGCCCCCTGTCCCCAGCTCCCAGGTGTTACCCTGGGGTGTCACCACAGCTCTGCTTCACTGGGGTGGCACAGCTGCTGTATCCAGCAGGGATGGGCAGCATGCCATGACTGGGCTCCCTCTCCCAGCCTCTCCCAGCCTCCAGATCTATCCAGTTTCAACTGAAACCAGATTTTGGGGAGGAAAACTTAATTTTTTATTCCATCTCCCCGGTCCTTCATCGCTTTTCTTTTTTTTTAACTTCTGACTCCTTCTCAAAGAAATTTTCCCAAATCCTTCCTTCCCTGGTCACCGAAAAGAGCCAAAGTTATTTATTGCCACATTAAGGGGACTGTTTATAGGTGCACTCCTGTCCTCCCCAAAGAGGGACAGCTCCATCCAGTACTTGTCACTGTCCCCATCCCCAGGTTCACCCATCCTCATCCTCACCCTGGCAGGATGGAGGCACACAGAGGAACCGATGGGCTCTGTGGCAGCCAGGGCAGGTGGTAAAAGATTGGGGGCTGTAGGGGGTTGAAGGAAGTAATAAATGTTGCAGAGGGTTTGAAGGAGGTGTCAGCACCCAAGGCAATGCTGAAAGTGTCCCCATGGGGATGAATCGGTGTCCCCACACCTTGATGAGACCAGCACTGGAGAAGAATTTGAGTTTGGGCTGCCAGAGCTCTGACACGTTCCCATTCAGGGTGCCCCAGTCACCCCTTCCCGTTCCCCAGGACACACTGTTAGAGACAGCCCATCCCTGCTCCCTGGAGTACCTCCACCCTGCAGTCCATTCTTGCTGGAACACAGCCCCCCCATTCCCAGGACAAATCTCCCACCCTCGCTCCACCAGCCACCACAACCCGCCTTCACCACGCCGCTGTATACCCAGCTCAGAAATAAACTGCCTTTATCCCTCCCAGCCTGGCTCTGATCTGTCCCCAAGGTGGCCTGGGAACACATGGCACATGGCCACCTCCTGCTGCTGCTACACAGCCACCATCCCTGTCCCCAGGGGTCAGCTCTGCTCCATGCCAGGGTGACAGCACCCCTATCCCAGTGGGTCAGCCCTGCTTCATGCCGGGGTGATGGCATCCTGGTCCCCAAGGGCCACAGCCCTGCTTCATGCCGGGGTGATGGCATCCTGGTCCCCAAGGGCCACAGCCCTGCTCCATGCCAGGGTGATGGCATCCCCATCCCCGTGGGTCAGGCCTGTCCCGTGCTGGGGTGACGGCATCCCAGTCCCCAAGGGTCACAGCCCGGCTCCGCCCCCTTTCTCAGCCAGAAATAACTTCTGTCCCGTGGCTGGACCTTGGCATCTGGGCTGGAGCCTGGGACGGGTTGGGGCAAGCGGCAGGAGCCCAGGGGTTGCTGTGAAGGGCCACCCAGGGCCACCAAGCACCTGGGGGCGCAGATTGGCTTTGGCGTCATCACCCTCCACAGCAGGAGAAGCATCTTCACTCCCCGGCATCTGGGGCATCCCCTGGCCAGGTAGGGAAGGTGAGGTCCCACATGGGAGGCAGTGGGTGGGTGGGTGCACAGGGCTTGGGGATGTCCCAGCCTTGGTGGTGGGGACATCACGACTGTGGGGTCAGGGTACAGTCTCCTTGGAGCAGGTGGAGGGAAGGGTGGGGTGCAGGTCCAAGGCTCGCTGTGCGGGTGGTTAAAGCTGAGCTCAGGGCTGGCAGGGAGCTTCGTGCCAGACACCCAAAGCCCCTGGAGACCCTCTGCTCTCCAGAGCCCTTAGGGGAAGCTGCCCAGCATCAGTCTGAGGTGAGGGGCACCAGATGCACCTAACGGGGTCAAACAGCTCGCACCTACTGAGCTGAGTGCCTGGGCAGCACAGGAGGGTGCTGCTGCAGGTGGGCAGCCTGGGGGGCTCACACCAGGGCTGGGTTCCACCTGCCTCTCCACAAAGGAGCAACCCAGCCTGGTGGTCCCATGCCCCTCTTTGCCACTGGCCGGGCTCACCAGCTCCCTGCAGGGTCAGGGTTGCAGCTCCTGCACCCTCGGGGCCAGTGGCTGAAAATAGCTCTGCTGAGGCGGAGGTGTTGTGGGGGGGCAGCCAGGGCTCCCCTCGCCCCGCGGGCTGTGGCAGCAGGTGCTGCCCCGAGGGCACTCAGGGCACAAGGGCACTGGCTCAGGACAGAGCTGAGGATATTTTCTGCCCTAAAGAAAGGCAGAAAGGAAAGATGACAGGAAAGGGCTGAGGGGAAACATGCTTTGAACATTCCCTATGTCTGTTGAAGGGAATGGAGACCAGCGCAGGGAGATACTTAAGGATGATGCTCAGGGATGATGCTCAGGGATGACGCTGGACAGGGGAGATGCTCAGCTGAAACCTGGCATACCTGTGGTATGCCTGGGGCTGACATGTTCCCATGCTTGGTATCCCTCTGGGGGGGCCTCTCTCTTCCAGCCACGCAGAATCCATCCCCCTGCCACAGAGCTGCCCCAGCAGCAAGTGATGACCATCATGAGACCGGGCCCTGCAGATGGTAAGGGGGTGCAGGGGTGCCACCAGCCCCAGGGCAGTGCTGCCCTCCCTGTCTGGGGGCCAGACCCAACTCTGGTTGAGGCCGCTGACCCACGCATGGGGTGGGTGAGGCTGTTTGAGCCTCTGGAGCTGAGCTAACTCCCTGACAATTCCTCACACTGAGGAAGCACCAGTCCCTGACACAGCTCCTGGCGTGGGCACGTGGCTAAGCCAGGGACCCAACGAGGGGACACACTGTGGGTGTTGGGCTCAGGGCTCCCCAGCACTGCAGCATCCTCAGCTGTGGCTGTGCTCTCTCCTGGCCTGCCCAGAGCCCCAGCTGGACCTGGGCAAGAAGATGAGCACAACGCAGGACCTGATGATCGAGGAACTCTCCCTGCGGAATAACCGCGGCTCCCAGCTCTTCCAGCAGCGCCAGAGGCGGATGCAGCGCTTTGTTTTTGAGCATCCCAGTGGCTACAAGCAGGTGGGTTTGAGACAGCCCTTCCCCAGCTCAGCCTTTGCAGGGAAGTGATTCCTGGTGGGGCCGGGGTTCTCTGTGCAGGGCAGCCACAGTTGGCTGCTGTGCTGAGATGAAGTGAGAGGAGAGATGGTTTGGTGGGCTGGGCATGGAGATGGGCAAGCAAGGAGTTCAGTATCCACTCACTAATCCTTCTTACCTCTTGCAGGTCCCAGGGCCTGGGGGCTCAAACCGCACTGAGAAAGGTGATCCAGAGCGAACAGCAAATGAAGGGATGGTGAGTAGATGGAGGGAGCTACGAGGTGCTTTCAACCACATCCCAAGTCCCAGTGGGAGCAGGGGAAGTGCCCTGTGCCTGCTGACTCTCCCGTCTGCAGGCAGGGGAGAATGCCGAGGGCCAGCAGAATTATCACTCTGAGCTCCACGTGGCAGCATCACCCCAGGGTGGCCCCCCAGAAGTGCCCAAGAAGACAGAGAAAGTCTTGCACATGAGCAAAGTCCTGAATCCCAGTGCCCTGGCCCCAGGTAAGTAAATGCTGCCTGCACCCCAAACCCGACACCGCTGTGATCTCAGCAGTGTGGGGCTGGAGGCTGCGAGCTGCTGCCTGCCGAGGGTTCTGCCCCAAACCCTCCCCCAGAGTTTTTATATATAAAAATATATAAGTATATATTCTGTTATAAATAGGCAATCCTGGTCCCAGTAGCAGGTCATCTATGACCATGCAAATGCCAGGTTGTTCCCAGCCCCAGCAGCCCACGCTGTCTCTCTCCTTGCACAGGGTACTCAAGCCCACTCAAGGAAATCCCCCCAGAGAAGTTCAACGTCACTGCCATCCCCAAGGGCTACCGGTGCCCGTGGCAGGAGCTCTTTGGTGACAAGGATAATGCTGTGTATGCCAAGAACCAGCCACCCATGAGACCCCCTGCGTGGGACTTCAGGAGCTTCAACAGGTAACAGGCAGGCACCAGCAACTTGGCCAAGCCCTTCAGCCTCGAGAAGGATCCAACATCCTGTGAGGGAAACAGTGGTCCGTGCTCACTCTATACACCACAGGGGCACAGCAAGGGCTCAGGATGCTCTTTTGCTGCTCAGGAGCTCCTCTGTGGCTCCCTGCAAAGATCCCTGCCTCCAGCAGCTCCCCAAATCTCCTCTCAGCTCCACCACTGGGTTTGCACAGCCTTAAGTAGCTTGATCTCACTGGCTAACCTCAGGGATGAAATCTGTGAGGACTAATTCTCATGCACAGGGTCCTGGAGAAGGAATCGCTCCTGTTCCCAGCTGGGCTCAGCTCTGGGCTGGGTGGAGGAATGACACAGATAGTGCCAAGTCTCTCTCCTAATTTCCTTAAGGTATCCAAGCAGCTGCTGGAAGCGGTGGGGGTATAAGGTTAATCGTCCCACAAAGTGCTAAAAGAGGTCACCAGATTCCTTCCAAACACCTGCTTGGGATTGAAGCCTTCAGGCCAGGGGATTTCTGGTGGCTCAGCCTGGCAAGCTCCGTGCCCTGCGGCCGCTTCTGATGGAGCACGGCTGGTGCCTCCTCACACCTCCAAATTACATTGGGGTCAAGGCCGGAGCAGCCTAGGAAGGTTTCCTTTCTGGAAGGTGCTTGGAGGGAATCCAGGAGATGGAGATCTGGTGGTAGCAGAGCACCAGCAGCCCATGGTAGAACAATGAGAACTGAACTTTTAAACTGAACATCATCCCAGGGAATCTGCAAACCAAGGTCCTGGCTGTCCTCCTTGTTGAAAGCCTCTGTCATGAGGATGGAATTACATGGGCCTTGCTGGCCTGGCCAAAGTTGCCTTAGAGCAGTCAAGTTCCCTTTGGAGCTCCCCAGCAGGACACAGCACTGCTCCCTGTTAGACCATGGGCACAGTGTTGGGCCTGTGCCAAGGGCAGCTCTGGAATTGGGTCGTGGGGACACAGGACTGCTGTGCTTTGAGCACCTGGCGGAAGGGGCTGTAGGGAACCACAACCCCTCCACATGGGAATGGCATTCCAAAAGCCAGACATCAGCCTGGCCACCACCATCCCTCTGCTACTCTCCTCCCCCTCAGCCCTGGGGCTTTGCCATGTGGCTCTCCTTGAGGAGTTACAGCCGAGGAGGTGCTGCAGGGGGAGAACGACGAGCTGCTGCAGACACTTGGCTCTTTTATTTCAACATTTAGCCATGTTCCCACCTTGGGATTTATTTCTGGACAGGGACTGAAGCAAGGACATGTTTCTGAATAGTGTTTTACCCTGCACCATTTCTCCTCTCTCACACGCTGCCTTTCTATTTAAAGTCTTCAACTGTAATTTAATACAGATGGATGCTAATTTAACTCCAAGCCTCTTGCCACCTCCTCTAATTCTTCACTGAGGCAGGAAGATTCAGAGAGCCAATCTGCTTTTAACTGGGCTTTTCATGATCTTCCAAGCTGTTGGCTTTTAAATCACTTCTCAGTGCAAATACCAAACCACAGAAAAACAGGCCCTTTGGAAGAGATCAGCTATTGAAAAGCCAGTTGTCTTGCCTAAGGCTGGTTGAATCCCAGCTCACATGGGTCACAGGGCAAGGGCAAGTCCACCATTTCAACAGCAACTGTGTTAAAGACTGATTTATTCCCAATTTTAAACATTCAGGCTGTGATGCAAAGACCTGGGACCACCTTGCTGCCTTAAGAGAGAGTGAAAACCAGTCTTTGACAAAGACTCTCTTTTCCCAGAAGAGAGTTCCTAGAACAAATCCCTCTCATTTACCTTTCCCCCTCTTATTTCTCCTTTGTTGCAAAACTGTGCCACGTTACTCATGTTCTAGCAGTGCTTCCCAAAGCAAACATTCCCAGCTTTGCCTCACTGATAGCTCAGCCTCCATGTGCTGCTCCAAAACCAACATTCTTGGCTTTTTGGGGGCTGGCACACTCTTCCCCAGTCCCTCTCCACATTTCTCCAGGAAGGGATGACAGCTCTTGCCCCCGCACTGCTCCTCCTGTTAGTCATAGTTCATGAGGAGCCGTCCCAAAAGGCAGGATGGAGCCAGGGCCAAGAGAGACACATTTGCCTGCACATGTGCTGGAGGGATCTGGAGCAGCCATTGGCCTCAGGCCTCTGCAGAATGCACTGAGATGCTTTCTAAAGACCAGGAGGTTTGTCACTGCTTCCTGAACCTAAGCCCTTCCATGTGCAGAACAGTTCCACTGACACTCAGGAACCCTCACTCTCTAGTCTTGCCAAAGCTTGAGTTGAGGTGGGCTCTGCACCAGAGAAGCACCTTGCTGGGCTGGCAGGGGCTCTAATAGTGTCCTGTGGAGGAGGAGAGTTGTCATTTGCCACAGAAATTGCTAGGCTGTGCTGGGCTCAGAGTTAGTAAAGCCACATCTACTTTTTCTATCACCTTGTGCCTCAGTCTGCTTCTCCTTGTGCCGCAGGACCCCGGCCCCGTTTGACAGGGCGGTGGTTGGGGAGCTGTTCTCCGTGCCCACCGCAGAGCTGGACAACCTGAGCGCACTGGAGGTGATTTCCCACCGGCCCAACTTCAACCGTGTGGCGCAAGGCTGGGTGCGGATCCTGCCGGAGAGCGAAGAGCTGTAGCTGTTCCCTCCCCACCACCACGGATGGTTTCCTCGCTAGACTCGGACACACTTCGCAGGGTGCGGGAGAGGAGGGGCAGGTATCCCTCGTGGGAGCTCAGCCACTGGTCTCGGGTTGTCATCTTCAGATGGGGTTTGACCGAGCTCGAGCCTGGGACCATTCTGAATTCCCCTTGCAGCAGCCCTGGTCACAAGGGCAGTGAGTGCCAAGCCAGCCAGCCAAGTTCTTGCTGTTAATCAAGCAGATCCCCGCAAGCTCCCATACAAAACACCCTGTGCAGCCTTGTCCTCTGCTCTGCCTCGTGGAAAACAGCAGCACCACCAGCTGCAACACACCAAACTCCCTCGCTGCATCTTCACAAGAGACCTGCTTTGACAGCTGCTGCTTTCACGGAGAAATTCCATCTTCAGGACAACTCTACATCTGTCATTCCAGTCAGGGCAGCGAGAGGAGGCGATAATGGAAGAGCAGCAGCAAAACAAGTTACTGGAGGCATTGGCATGTTAAAAGCAGATACTTTGGGCTTGGCTGGACAACAAAACAAATGAGAACTGGGAATCTGCCTGTTTACCAACACTGCACAACCAGGATAGATGGGAGAGGAACAGTGGGAGTTGGAAAATTGTGCTGTATTTTCCACTGGCTAGCACTTGGCAGCTGATATTTTACCCTTTGTACTGCTATTTGCATGCCTTGCTTGAACATCTAAGCCCTTTGAGTGACTTATGCCAGATTTGCTTCATGTAGTTGGTCAACAATGATCAGGTCGTGCCTGAACCAGCTGCCTGGACCCACACCAGCCTGAGGACACTGTCAGGGTGTGCCAGAGGGAAGGAAAAGCATTGTGGTCACGACTCTAGAGAGAGCACAGGCTTCTCTGGGAATGTGAAAATCAGCAGTGAGGATCCAACTACCCCACTGTTTTCAGCAGTGACACACAGTAGGACCTGCAGCTAACAACAGCCTACTGATCTGGGTATCTGTGATGCTCAACTGCTGCCCTGTTCCAATTCCATCTCTCTCCTCTTTGTCCATCAGCTGCAGAAGCCATGTAACCCCAGGGAACTGGCTGGAAATAATAAATAATGATGATGTAAAGCCTCTTGTATTTGAGATGTGTCTGCACAGCACTCACAGGCCCTGGCTATGGAGACTTGGGGCCAGAGCAGTGGCAAAAGCCACAGCCCCCTCCCATCCAGCAGCAGCCTCTGCTGTCCAACACTGCCCTGGAATGGCTCTTCCCTGACAAAAGCTGAAATAATTACCCATGCCCAAAGCCCAGCTTTCTCCAGGGAAAGCCAGCCCATGGTGCACAAGTGCTACACCCCCTCCAACAGCCTGGCAGGGCTGGCACCAACATGGGACCCAGTGGCACCATAAAGGACAGCACATGAAACCAAAAGCAGACGTGCTGTCCTTGCCCACACTGCATCTTGGCTGTGGGAGCAGCCACATAAAAATCAGACAAAGTCCCCAGACACTGCGCTCCAGGAAGCAGGGTCTAAGCACAGTGGTGAAAAATTCAAATATTTTAATGTACTTTTTTTGAAACAAGCAAATGAAGCTTCAGAACAAGCCCCATCACGTTTTGCTTTACAGAAAGATGCCCACAGATCCACTGCACAAAAGCAGCTGACACACAGAGAAATCTAAAATCCTCCAGCCACATGTACACAGACCTTACTCAGCAGCAGGCTCCATGCAGGGTGCAGTCACTCCTGGCCAAGCACTACAGTTGGAGCATAGAGGGAAAAGTTTCACGTCTTATCAAAGCAGGATGAAGTGGGACCCTTCTCACAGCTTAAGACACTGCACCAAGGACCTCAAAAGCCCCAAATCTCCCCCAGAGCAGCTGCAGCTGCACAGTGCCCTCCCCTGCAGCTGTCAGCAACACAGCACAGCCTGTGGGGCCACTGAGGGGGCTGTCACCTGGCTAAATTGGGCAACTGCTGACCTGTCACTCCACACCATGCCTGCACTGCCCAGGGGCTGATCGCCTGACCCAGCACTTGTCTCACTCAGGACATGCAGGATTAGCAGTGATGCATCAAAAAAGGTTTTGCCTTCTTGTCTTTTTTTTAAAGCCAGAAGTCAGGAAAAAAGAGGGAGGAAAACTCTGTGTAAGGCAAAGCCATGGGTTTGATGAGCTTGGTTTTCAGCTCTTATTCAGTCCTGGTTTAACACCTCATTAGATTAGCACATCATTAGTTACCTCACAGAGAATAGTCTCTGGTTACCTTTAAACAGGCCATAATGTTCAGACTAAGGACATAAAATGGGCTTGAAAAGGGTTTGGTTTTGTTTTTCCAGAAGTTTATTTCAAAAGTGTGCCAATGGGATACACAGATAGCACTGTAATTCTGGTACCCCAGACCCACAGACAGCTCCCCCTGTCTGTCCCCCACCTCCCTCCCCCGACACTTAAAGAAAGACCTGGGACATACCAACAATCCAATTAGCTAGTGGAGACACAGAGCTCAGCTTGCCCTGTGGCTGCAAGCAGGGGAATAAGGCGTCTCTAGCTCACCCACAGCTCAACATACGGTGCTACCATGGTAACTAGAAAATAACATTTACTTCAGGGATGAGGGTGGCAGGACGTGCTAGGGGCTGCTGTGCTTTCCTGCGTGGGCACCCATCCTCTGGGGGTCCTGGGATGGGTAGTGGATGGGTCCTGGGGCTCTCATGAAGGGAGGAGGGGGCCCCATGGCGTGGAACATGTGTGGTCCAAAACCTGCAGGAATAAAGTTGGCAGCTTCAGGCAAAGCAGCAGAAAACCCGATGCGTATGTTCCACTGCTTCAAAGCACCGACAGAACAGCTGGCTCCCAGCTGTGCTCATCTCCCACCTCCCCAGACACTCCTTCCCTCTCTTCACAACAACTGGGGGCAATCCCTTCCCCAACACACACCCTGACTCACTGGTGGGGCAACCTGGCAGATGTCTGTAACGCCCATCTAAATGTTTCCTATTCAACCATGCAGCAGAGAAAATATACTCACAAGAGTCCAACATTCCATTAAAAAAAAGAAAAGCATCTCTGGACAGATATATACAGAGAGGCAAAAACAGGCTGGCATTCAACCAGCTGCAAAATTACCCTTTGAAGTTGGGGTTAATGTGGCATTTACACAGCCAGCAAAAGCACTGAGTAGGTCTCAGTACCGGTAACAGGGATCTGCGGAATTTGCAAGTGAATACCTACCACAACAGGCAGCTCAGTTTAATTAAACTGTGCTGACAGCTCAGTTTAGATCATCAGCTGACACTGTGTGATCGGGGATGAGGAAAATCAGCTCAGGGCATGCATCAGTTGCAGCGTGGCCAGGCAAGGAGGAACAGACCATCTAACACAGAGTCCCACACCCCCACTAGAGGGGGAAACACAAGTACCTGGAGGAGGCGGTGGAGCGATGCCAGGAGGAGGTGGCAGGGCAATGTTCACCACAGCTGAGGGGCCACTTGGAGGTAGGTTGAAGTAATTTGCAGAAGCCTCCTCTTCTGCAGCTGGAGGAGGGGGGAGAGCTGCAGAAAGAGTACACAGTGGTTATGGAAAATCTCATGCAAGACAAGCAGAGGTGTCTCCTTCAGAGAGGAGGCACAATCTGTGCTTTCACAAGTGCAAACTGCTGCTACCATCCCACCTTTGAACCATGAGAGCAGGACTGCCCTGCAATTCCAGTCACCAATTTTCTTCACCCAAAACCAGCTTTGCTTTTTCCATCATACAACGCTCAGTGGATTAGGAAAACACTAAAAGCATGGGCTGCCAGCATCTCAGACCTAAGTACCTTGAATTCAGCTTTAACTTTTCACTCATCACATAAAGAACTCTCTTTTCATCCAGGATTTGCTTCTAAGCAAAGCTCATCTCCCATCCCAGCTGGCTCTGCTGCAAAGCTCTGGGCTCACCACTGCCTCTACCATCCTCAACTGTCACTGCTCCCAGAAATTTAACACCAGCCTTGCTCATGGAAGCAGGTCAGCATTAAGTGTTTCAGAAATCAAAACGACTCCCTTACCACCAGGAAGTCCTGGAACTGGCTCCAGCTTTATCCCGGATTCTGTAGTACCTTCCTTGTCCTTTTCTTTTCCTCTTGCTGCCTGGGACCTGAAAAACAGACAGAAAGTTTGAGAACAACAATGAGAAAAAGCAGGATAAGGAAATATTTGTAACACAGTAGTTTCACCTTATCTAATCCAGATCCATTGTTTTAGGCCAAAAATGAAAAACTCGCAACACCAGAGACAGGTGGTACAAAGTGTGCAAACAGTGCTTACAGGAGATGGGTTAGGAGCAAAACTACAGAAACACATCCACAACCCTCCGCCAGGAAAACCCTTACACTGTTTGTATCATCTCCACCCCAGATCCCACCGCAGAAACAAAGCCAAACCTGTAAGAGGACCCCAACTATTTACCAAGCAAGCACCTCTTCCAGCAAAAAATCCAACCCTGCTTATCAAGACTACATAAACTGAGAGCAGAACCTTGTGCCAGTATCCTCCAGGCCTCCTCCCCCCCAACCACTCACCTTCCCCACTTGACATTGAGCCTGCGACCGTTGACGATGAGCTTGTTGAAGGATTTCTCAGCAGCCACCTCTGCGGCCTGGCGGGTGGCAAACTGGATGAAAGCACATTGCTGCCTCTGCACCACCGTTATCGTCCGGATCTCCCCAAACTGGTAGAAGTGATTTCTGTGGTGGGGGGAAAAAAAAATCATGGTGATACCCCAACTCCTCATAGTCACAGGGTACAGAGCAGAGCAGGTGGAATAGGTACGGTTTCTCTTCTCCACCCCCAGTTCAAACTGATCATCAGAAATCAATAATAGATCAATTAATCATTATTGCCTCTCTGTGTAATTATGGAGCAATAAAAGCTCTGCAGCAGCTTCTCTTAGCAGCTAGTTAGAGGCTACAGGACTTCCTTGTAAAAAGGGTTACACAGTATGCCCAACAGCTCAGAAGGATGATTCATCTTTAAAGAAATAAATTTTAAACCAAAGCATTTGAAATGTGCCTGTTTATCTGTTCTCCAACAAGCTGGCACTCCTCTGCACTTGCCCACCAACCAGTTCCCCATTAAGGTAAACTGAAAACCAGGTTTATTTTTGTTCCTTGCAAGAGAGATTTCCTCACTGGAAGATGAGCAGATACCAAAGTGTCAAACAAAAAGGCAAGGGCAATATAAATTCCCCAACACACCTGAGATCCGATTCAGAAATGGTATCTCCAAGCCCTCCAACATACAGTGTAGTAATAGTTTTGTCTTCGGGGGGGTCTAGACGAGGCATGGTTGATGCTCGTTTCAGCAGTTTATCAGCCACAGGGTCATTAATTCCATAGTAACGATCTTTGATGTTCTGGTCAGCCAGAGGATCGTCTGGATCTGTAGGTTTCTCGTGTCTAAGGTTCAGCAAGCAAAGCATTTTGTAACACCAGTGGCAGCTGCATGGACTAAAATGGCTGTAGCTGCCACCTTCCCTTCTCAAGCCCTCTGGTCACTTATATCCTTAACCCTGTCCACATAAACACGCCAAAATGGAACAAAAAGCCCTGAGAACTTGAACTGCAGCCAGGACTGCCTCGAGTTCTGAATGAATGGCACTTCTGACAGCTCAACATTCGAGCCCCACAAAACACAAGAGCTGGGTTTCAAATGGCCTCTTGTTCAAACACAAAGATCTCTGGTTGAGGGGACTGACGCCACGAAGGGGAAAAATGAACTACACAAGAGCAGAGCTGCAGTCACTGCTTTGGCAAACCCTGCAGCCAGTGGCTCCCTAACAAATGTGCCACCACAGAGCTTCACTTGCTGGCGCTGGATGCAATTTTCACCCTGAGCCCAACCACAGTGCTGAGTCTCCTGCCCACTGCAGGATCTCCTGTTCTTTGAACCCCAAGGCAGCTGTGGTGAACACACTGACTATTTAAGATGTATCTGTACCTGTAGGGACACTCCTCCCCTCTCTTGCACTCTCCTTTCACCCAGAAGGAGCAGATGTGAGGACGGTTGCGTTTGTAGTATGGAGTGGTTCGGGCCAGCTTCAGCAGCATGTCACTGGTAGAAGTAGCTTTTCCTAGGGCACCAACAGGTCTAGTGCCATCAGAATTGGCTATCTAAAGAGCAGGTAAAAACACAAACAATTAAGTATAAACCAGCAGTGAACACTAATGCACAGAATCAGAGCAAGCAACCCACAGTCACACCACAAGCACGACTTACCTCTCGCTCCATGTTCTGGGTGTAGTACTCTTTGTTGACGTCAGATTTAGGCATTTCATCCTTAAGGGAGAGTCCTGCATCTCGGACTTGGATAGGCAAACCTAGAATGAAACAAAAAAAAAACCCCAACAAATCTATGTGAAGCACAAGCTGAAAGAGCAGAAAGAGTTATTTTGGCAACCTGCAGTGGCCAGAGGTAACTCATCTGCTGCAGATGTGATCACCAAGACTTGTTCCTCTAAAAGACTGCCCAGTGCCAAATACACACACAAATTTTAAGACATTTCACCAATTTTATATTTCAGAGGCCAGCTCCTTCTCTTGATTTACGTTTTTGGGTACACACCATATTCCAGGTCAAGCAGGCAGGTCTGGCAGACGTTCTTCAGCTTGCTGCACGTCTGGCACACTTCGGTCTTCTTGAAGCGCATCCGCACCCCGGGGCACCAGCGGAACACGGTGAAAGGCCTGGCACAAATCTGGGACACAGAAAGGTGACCCTTGTTTCTCTCTCCACAGTGACTGCTCTGCTTCTTGCACGGAAACTTAAAACTCCAAACTCGTCTAATCTCTTGGAACCATAAGCACAGTTTCTCCGTCTTAGTGCTAAGACACAGAATTCGTTTTTCTATTTGGTTCTTAGTTTTCTACTTGGCGCTTTATTTAGACAGGAGAAAGTTTTAGGGAAGGTTTTTTCCTTGTGGGTTTTATTTATTACAACAGCCTGAGCACAGATCTACTCAAAGGACACAGAAACTCTCCTTCATTCCAGGAGATGTCAGTGTAGAGCTACCAGAAATGAATTACATGAGGCACCAGCACAGCAGCAACCCGGGGAGAGGTTATGAGACCTCTGGTCCAGAAAAAAGACTACTGTTCTCTCTTATCTCATGGAATGATGCATCTGCTGCTGCTGTATGTACAGCTTGAGTATGTGGATACACTCTCAATCTGTACAGATTTCAACATATGCCTTCTCTCTACTTCAGAAGATAACTGATAAAAGGGGGAAAACTCCTTTGATTTCCCTCAGTCCAGGCAACACTGACTACTTCTTGCTCTCTCAGAAATAAAGGTGGCTTATTTCTTAGATAATTAACACAAATCACCACAAAGCAATGACTAACATATGCAGAGCAAACCCTAAACTCCAGGTATTTATGCACTGCTGAGTAAAACCAAAAAACCTTCACAAGAAAATATGAAATCATTTAAAATGCTGAAATACCTTCAAATATAGTACAACAGTATTCACAAACCCTCCTTCTGACAAGCATGAAGATTTAGACAGACTTAGGATTTTCTCAATAATTTTACTATTTTAAGACCAACTGACTTTGTTTAACAAAGCACAGTAGATTGACCTAAAAATTTAAGTAGTTACATAAACATTTTAAGTTGTTAACCCAGAAAATCACTTTTCTGAAGCTGACAGGTTTTTAATCATTAAAATGTATTATTCCTAGATCTGCACCAATTTAGACATTCTTTCTTCAAAAGACACAAACATACCTTGCATTCTTTTCCATATTTTTCTTTGGTCTGAAATGTAACAAAAAACAATAAAGGAAAACATGAAATATCATCAACTTACCAGAAAACATTAATGTTACAACATAGTGGGGTTTTCATAATTATGCTGCATTTAGACTCACCCATCCCCGTTTTGGGCTTACACCTTGCAAAGTCAACAGGAGAAAAAAGTTAATCCTAAAATACTCTCAATCCACTTCTGGTTTAGAAATATTCATTAAGAACAGAGTATTTTAAGTCCCACCCTTGCACTGATGAAAGATAGGAATGAAAAGGAGTGATAAGAGCTATTTTTCAGGAAAGATGATATTACATGAAATATATCCATGAAAACAATTTGGAAATATCACCTATACCAGCATTAAAGTTGTGTTTCATAACAATATCCCAATCTCTCTCAGCAAATTTGGTGGCATACAAATGTGAAGGAGATTGTGTCAGTGTAGGTCACACACAACTGGGCTGAGCAGAGAAAAGCAACATAACATGGACTGGACTCATCCTGCACAGAGCAAACCAAGGAAAACAAACAGGGATTTAAATTACCTTCACAAGTAAGCCTAACTTAATTTTAGTAGTGCATGTTTGTCATATTTTAGGAATTGTGTTACTTAGTGTTTCAGCAGCTCACAGCTCTTCAGGTCACACTTCACATGAAGCATTAAAGCTTCTTGTTCTACTATTTCCTGCACTCCAGACACTGGACTACGTCACCTTCCTCTCCTTTTTGATTGATTTGCTCTTAAATCACACCCCTACCCATGACACCACATACCAACAATGTCTGGAACCAAGTCCTGCTGTGCAGAACCAGCTGCTTAGGTGTGTCCAACTCAGCATCCCCTCCCGCACCCAGTCCCATTTCAGCCCCCAAACCCCCCAGTTTTTGGGTCCAACACAGAGGGAAGGACTGCAGGGTCCAACAGGCACGTACCATCCGAATGTAGGGGTTTTCTCCAAGGCATGTCTGGCACAGGATAGGGAAGTCCTGAGTGGAGCAAGAAGAAAATCAGGAATTTGTAACAAGCTCTGCATTGTTACAAGCATTCAAGTCACACTCTGAAAAATGCTACTGAGTTAAACTCATCAGACTGAATGAAAAACGCAAGAAGATTCAGAGACACTGGGAGAGCTGCAAGCCACGACCCAGGCTCAAATTATTAAAGAATCGCAATCTGCTGGCTGTTGCAAGTCGATGTAAAACCCAGAGCACACAAACAAAAAAAGCATATTCTTGAGATCTGACGCCGTGAGCGCCGGGACTGGAGGAGGTGACGCCGCCCCGTTATCCCCCACCAGCGCCTGACAGGAGAGGCCTCGGCTCCGGAGAGTACACGAGGGGCCCGGCTCGGTCCCCGCAGCCGCCGGGATGGCTCCCTCTCCCACCGACCGGGGGAAGCAGCACCGTCCCTTTGCCGTATGGAGGGCCCGGGAGCCGCGGCACCGCAGGACGCGGGTCCCGGGTGCCCAGGGCGCCTCCTCCCCGCGCTCCCCTCGCCTGGCCGCCTCACGGCAGCGCAGGGCCCCCCCGGTCGCGCTCCGCCCGCCTCTCCCGCGTGCCCCGGCACCCCCACGCTCACCGCATCCTCCCAGTTCTGCCGGTTGTAGGTGTTGGAGCCCAGAGATGTGGACATGGCGCCCGCCCCGCTGCCGGCCGGGCCCCGCCGGAACTGACGCCACTTCCGCCGCCGCTGCGGCCACCGCGCACCGGGCGAGACCACTGGCACCGGGGCGGAGGGGGGGAAGGGCGGGACCATGGGGAACACACGGTAGGGGGGAGCTTCGCTTTTTTCTTTTGTTTAAATAATTAAAGAACCAGCGCAAAGAATCCGAGAGCCACGTTGTGTTTTATTGAAGGTCACTACACGACGTCAAGCAGAAGGCAACAGGCGCCTTGTCGGGGAGCGGGGACAGAGGCAGGGACGCACCGAAACACCTTTCCTACCGCCTACAGCACCTACGGGGAGGGGGGAAAACAACTCGCCGAGCTCATCAGGCCGCTCAGAGCAGCGCAACTCAATGCACCTTGTGTTTGTAGTGAGAGGGGCGCAGGTCGTGTTGGCCTGCAGCAAATCCCAGGCCAGCACCAGGGGGACAAGGGCCACCAGCCCCGGGCACAGCTCAAGCCCTGGGCCAGCCACCAGCTCGGCTTTTCCATAGTCGTGTGACAAGTGTAGCAGCTGTTTTGGCTACTGAACAGGAGAAGTTTAGGCCAGAGGTGCAGTGCTTTGTTATCTGGACAGGTGAAGCCGCAGCAGGCACTAGCACTATACATTAACTACTAACTACAAGTCTCAAACTCATGCTGTACATCTGCGTGTAACCTACACAAAGTTGTAAACGTGATGCGTCGCCATTTTGAGACCTGCCCAGGATCGGGGCTGTGAGGCAGGAGTCCCTCCCATACACCATGGCAGGTTTCTTGTGCTCAGGGAGATGTTTTGGGTGCTGCAACACCACCTGTGGGGAGCAGGCATCATCCTGCCCTTCCATGCAGAGGATCTGCAGATTGAGGCCGGGAGAGGCAGAGCATGAACATCTGGAGTGACACAGCCATGGCTGGCTGGCACTCAAGCTTTTCCCAGCAGAGCAGCACATGAAAGCCCATCAGATACGTTTAACTAAGGTCAATAACTGAAGTGGGAATGCTCTGCAGGAAGTGCCATCTCACCTGCCTGCACCAGCCACGCACTTACCGGTAATGCAGTGTCCTGGATACACAGCTCTTAACCACCCATTTTAGCTTGGGCTGCAGCCAAATTACACCCCAGGTAAGTGACCTTGTGGCACAGTGGGTGTAGTTAACAAATAAAGACTTTCCACCTTTACACCTCCCTCGCACCCACCCTAACTGGAAAAACACAGAGGATGAACCCAAAAACCACCTTTGTGGGTTTACCATTACCAGAGCTAATCTTAACTCTCCAGGTTTCACACTCTGATGACTATGATCCTTAACAACACACTTATGGAGCTGAAGACTGCCGGGCAGCCTCTCCAGAGCATTCCTGCCTCAGTCAAGAGGTGTAGCAGCACCTGAATTCCCAGCTTGCAGTGCATCATGCTGCCACATCCACCTGAGGCCCAGTGGGCCGACGGCAGGCTCGGTTGCCAGTCAAATCCATGAACACTACAGTACACTATGTTTAAAGGCAAACTCATCAACTCCTTTGTGAAAACAGATCTGCCACCTCAGCTAAGCAAGCTACATATGCCAGAGGGGTAGGGCTGTAAATCCCAGTCCCCCAGAGTTGAGGTATCCTACGAGGAAGCAGAAAACCAAAAGAAAACATTGTGCTGCTGCCAGTAACTTGCCAGTAATGCAGCAGGCACGGCCACCTCTTAAAATGTTGGTTTGGGAAGGGCATAGTCCTGGGTGAAACAGAAGTTGTTTGCTACTGAGCATGGAACATCAGGAAAAAACAGTATGGGTTCTTTTCTGCGGATAAATCCAAATTCAGCCAAAATTATCTGTTGATAGAGCCAAACTCAGCACAAACCTGGAGAAAGCGAGACCTTTCTCTGTGCTCTGACACGTGCTGCGAGTTAAACTAGCCTGTGGCAGTGAGGGGAAGCAGAGTGGTGGTTAGTGGGCACTACAACAAGGGGAGAGAGAACAAACCATCCCAAACCACGGCACCCTCAGCCCCCTCCTCGCGGCCGGCCGGGGCCCGTGGCACACCCACACATCACAAAGGAGCTCTGGCAGAACCTTCCAGCAGGTGCTTTCTCAGTGTGCCAGTCCATCCTGCGCCAGCCGTCGGGGAGCAAGCGTTGGGAGGCTCTATGGGAGCACGGGGCCGAGGCTGAGCTCCACGTGGTGGGTGAGCCAGATGACCTCCGAGGGGTGATCGCCTTCCTCGTTGGGCCGGATGGGAGCAGTGAGGTTTCTAAACTCGTGCTTCATCTTGAAGCTCACGGTCACTTCGCCCTCTTCTTTCTGTGGGGTGACCTTGATGAAAACTCCCACTTTATTGGCTTTTCTGAAGGCAATAACGCTGCAGGGCAGAACACAGAGGAACATTGGGTCAGCCAAGTTCTCAAACCATTGTTCAGAGAGGAACAATGCTCTGAGGGGGAACCAAAACACACTGAAGACAAAGAGGAGAGTGAGTTATTCCAAGTGCCAAGTTTTTAAGGGAGAGGATCCCCACAGGACATACAACACTCACTCAGGGTCATCCTGGAAGTCTTGAGGCTCTGCCAGCTCATCATATTCTGCTGCAGCATCTTTGCCAGCCAGAATAAGCTCCTTGGGAGGAACAGACACCTGAAACAGAGCAGGGAGAGAAAGAGGCCTTTCAGCACTGATCACCAGCTATACTGTAAGCAGGAGAGGGCCCTCCCCTTCTGAGTGCTGCTTAACTACAGTTTAATGGAAAAGTGATTCATCCTCAGCCTCTGCTCCAGGACCACTTTATTACCACCCTGCCAGCGAAATCATGGATTTCTCCCTTGGGTTCTGGATCTCAGTGAACAGACACAGTTTCAAAATACTTTATGAGCTGCTGTTTACATTGGTGACAGTCATTTAAACTTCAAGGAAGGAAACTCAACACACTCAGCAGGGGTTGAAGGACATACGAAAAGTGTGGCCTCTGGAAGGCCAAATGGGAGTAGTAAGCCTTGGAAGAGGCTTGGGCTCACACAGCAGGATGGTACAGTACCTTGGCAGTGCTGTTGATGTTGTCAGGGTCTCCCTCCTCACATTCCAGCAGTGTGACATGTGTGACGTTCTCCACAGGATTGGTCAGAGTCAGAAGGACTTGGCTCTCCTGAGGAGAATTCAGGAATCACAATTCAAGAAGCAATTGTGCTAAAATTCACTGTTATTGTTAGCACCTCCATCTTCTGTGACCGATCAATGCCTTCAAAAACCGCATCATACCCTCTCAAGGCATGGGTAGCCACCCCCAGTCTGTAAGAAAGGCACCATTGCCATGCAGCACTCTTCCTTAATATAAGAAATATGTATTTTTGGAATCTAGTCAAGATCTCAACTCCACACCTTTTATTCTTCAGATATTGGCAAGTGCTTGTGAGGCCAGATGTCACACTGCACAGAAATCTACTGCTGCAGTGTGACAAGTACATGCAGTGTAACTCTGACCACTCCCCTAAACCCTGCACCCTCCAAATCGAGCAGAAGCCTCAGGGAACAACCATCACACCATGTCATCTTCCAGAAAGATCCCACGTTCACAGCTCCCAGCTGTGTCTCCCCCTAAGCCATTTCTGGAAAAGCTACTGACCTTCATGTAGCGCAGGTTGGGAATGGACATGATTCTCACTTCAGGGATGTAGTTACTACAAAAATAAGAAAGCAAAGGACCATAAGGGACTGTGTTGCTGTTTATAACTCACCTCCTGAAGCAGAGGGAGGTATTAGAGCTATCAGAGTTTGGCTTACATTAAAAGGAAAAATAAAGTGCCCTGCTGCTGTACAAGCCTAATCCTACAGACCCCTGCTACTGTGTGGGGCAGGCACAGCATGCAGTGATCCTGTCAAACTGTTGAAATCTTTAGTAGATCAGCAAGCAGACCTTTCACAGATAAGCTAACTGTATTTTAAAAGGTGATTACACCATCCTAAGAGATGACACAATCCTACAAGAGGTCAAAGCACGAGTACCAAAAAAAACCCATAAACCAAATAGAAGGCATTAACTAAGCATGAACAGGCAGCTGTTGTCCCCAGTCCCTGTATCTTACTTACACAGCAACCAGCTGGATCTTGAATTTGATAGACGTTGGATTGAATTCTGGTTTGCTCAGGTTATGTTCACATTTCTAGAGACAAAGATATTTTAGTCAGCTCCAGAAGACAGTGTGCAGTCACACCCTGAGGAATCAGAGCCACAGGCACCGTCCACAACATCACAGCCTCCAGCACAGCACATATAAAAACCACCTCAGGTGCATGGAGCCATCACTGTGCTCACTTATTGATACTCCAAAAATGTCATATCCTGCACTACCAGTGCAATCTCAGAAACACAAGACTTGGAATTTGTCTTAAAAACACCTGCACACTGGTTGCAGCAGGAAGAAGGCACAAATACCTGTAAGCCCTCAGACCTGTGTTCCAGAATCCAATAAAAAACCCAAATAGCTGGAACTCCTGATCTCCTCATAGGTTACTCTTCAAATACAGGATCATTCTGTTACTTATTTCTGAGAAAATATTCTGCATTTGCAAAGCATTCTGCATCTTAAATACTTAGAAGAATATTGCTCTATTACTTTGGGAACTAGACAAATATCCCTGTATTACTGAGAAAAATCATGTAGTAAAAACCCTGTAGTAAGTCAACAGCAGAACTTGGATTTATCTCTTGCCTGTCTTCACTTCCCAACTCTGTGCTTTTAGTCTCTGAAATACCCTCTTTCTGCCTCCGCTCTATGGACATCTTCTGTATTCTGCACTGCCTCCCCCTAATATTTCCTTTGCTGACTTCTGTCTTTAGTAAAAGCAGATTTTATTTCTGACTGAACTGGCAGCCTTCTCCAACTCCTTGGCTAGGCAGAGCACTGGCACAAACCCATCTTTGTATCTTTTTGTCCCCCTTTCACAATCTTCATCACACCAAACACAGAACCCGTTTCCCACCACCCAAGTTCTGAGAGCCTGGAAAAGGCAGGTTTTTGCCCCGAGTTCCCTACCCGACAGCGCAGCGAGCGTTTGATCAGGAGGTGTTTGTGACGTGGGTAGAGCTGGGAAGCGCAGATGGGCTGGAAGTCAGGCTGCAGCAGGCGCTGACGCAGAGTCGTCACTGGGAGCACCACAGAAAGCAAGACAAAGAAATGTCTCAGGTGCTGAAACTCGAGCTAGATTACACTCTACACATGCACCTCGCGCTGTGTGCAGACCTGCCACCATCTCTAAAAAGTTAATTTCACCTGCACCACATAATTCAGAAGCCACTCTCAACTGCCACTGGTTCTAGCAATGAATAGAAAGGCAAGAGCTGCATAAAGGGCGGCCCTGAGTGGGCACAGTAACATGAGAGCAACATCAGTGCCAGCCAAGGAGAAACAAGGGACTCTGATCTCTCTTCAAAGCTGAGCTGGGATGGAAACAGAGTTTTGCAGTCATCTAGAACATAATTCTTTCCCCTGCAAAGGCAAAGGAGTTTCACAGCTTTGTTACCCTCACAGCTGGATGCTGCATGAGTACAACACACAGTTTAGCAAGGGGTTTGTGTAACTCAGACTCACACATAAAACTAGTGACAACATATTTCCCAAGGCAAGGAGTTCCCAGCAGCCAAAATCTCCCATGGGTTTCTCCCAAAAAACAGGCTCCTCACTGTTCCCAGTGCCTAAGAGGTGGTGAGCCACCTGGCAGCCTTTCCCTCACCATGGAAGTTGTCTTCTTCACCAGCATTAAACCCTCAAGGTAAGGACAGTCTCATGGCAAAAGGAGACCAAGACAATCCACTCCTTGCCATAAACCTTTCATTAATTAATTGATATTGGCAGACTTTGGAGGCCTGCAGAACTACCCAGAACATCTGTCCTACTCAGAGCCACCTCAGCTGGAAGCCCACATTGCTCCTGTACTTGCTGGTTTGTCCTGTTTACTCCAAGTTTCAGTGATCAATTTACAGTAATTGTGGATTAAATCATGAGTCAGGTAAACAACTGGCAAGCGTACACAAGCTGTTCCAAGCTGATGTCAAAGCAATGCGCAATTGTTACTCAACAGCCCAGTTTTGGTTCCAGCTCCCCAGCAGTTCAGTTATTTCCTTATTTCCTGCTATTATTTGAAAAAGGATGTCAGCTCTTTTCTCCATCCAAAAGTTGATGCTTCACACACACAGAAAATATGGTCAGCAAGAAAATAAAACAACCCTTCAGAGGCCTGAAGCATCTGGATATGAGCTTTCCACGTACAACATGAAGCTGAGGCTGCATTCAAAATTACCATTTAAAAAGTCACGTATTTCCCACAGTTTCAATCCCAGCATAAAAATTACCAGAAGCTTTGGTCATTAGGAACTTCATAGACTGGTTTATAGGCACTGCCTGTGTTATAAAATGTAAGGGCAAAAAGTGACAGTATACTAAGGTGCTACCTTCTGTCAGATTGATTGGTCTTGTATAGTAATCCTCAGGAAGAGGCTCCACTTCTTCCACTGCATCAGCTGGCTCGATCTTGATCTCCTTCTGATCTTCTCCTTCTTTCAGGCTGAAGCAAAATACGGGACAACTTGGTCATAAAATACGGCATATGTGCTCTGACAGCAACCACAGTAACTGCATTCTAGCCCAGAAGGCAGCAAGAGTGAGATTGCAAGACAGTAACTGCACAGGGGTGTGAGCAGTCACTTGTTCCTATCGAGAGAAAGCAAAACATCTGGAGCTGCTGCACAGAGATGCACAAGGGCTTGATGTCTCTCCAACGCTCGAAAGAAGAAATCTGCTCTCACTGCTCCCTGCTAATATGTCCATTATCTTTCTAGAGTTGCTTTACTGCTGCTCTCTTGCCTATATCTCCAATCCTTCCCCAAAAGGTAACCCCAACCCTGAGACTCACGAGAGTCCAGCGAGGGCACTGATGGGCGCTCCGGGCCTCTGGCGCTGAAGCCTGGTTCCAAGGCCATATTTGTCCTACAAGGAAAGAAGGAACTGTCAGCTCCAGGTCTGCGTCCTACCAGGACAAAAACCCTGCTGCAAACTCATCCTTTGAGCTGCATGGCAAGCATGGGGAGATAAGCAAAGGAAAGCAAAAAGGAAAAGGTGTTCACTGCTTCCCAAGATACCTTCCTCTGCTTAAACTGTTATGAAGGAGAAAACTATTCCCACTGCACTGCAGACAGGGAAAGATGGATGTGTGTGGCTACTGCTCATAAAGCTTTTGCTCCTTACTCACATCACCAGCCTGTACTACTGACACATTTTCCCTGATCTCTTCAGAGCAACTGCATGACAAGTAGTGTAGAACTAGAGCTCAGCTGCCAAAAGAACTGGGTTGACGTGGCTGTGCATCCACCTGAAATGCTCTGTAGCACTACTAGAAGCAGCTGGAAAGTTTAAACTCCTGCAAGTCTCATTACCTACATGTCCCTCAGATGGAGTAGCTGAGCTACTTCTCAGCTTTTTACAGCTGAGCTGCACACAGGGTTCCTGGAGGCAGATATCTTCCTTTTGGGCAGGACTGAAAGCCTGAATTCTCACGAAATGAGAAATGTAAGCATCAGCCTTCTCTGGTGATTTTTCAAGGATGAGCTGATTCATGTTAGTGCCACTTGACTCAGCCAAGCTAGGTGAAGGACTGGTTTACAAGTGTACGTTACTTACCCAAAGACACTGCCCTGTTTCTAAACTAACAAAAAATAGTTGTGTTACAAATTTTACCCTCTTAAGGAGTTAGCCTTCACCTGTGTTTGTTCTAGGCACACCCGAGTCAGAGGCCCTGAGGCAAGGTGTACAATCTGCTACTCCCCTTCAGTTGGTACCATGAGAGCTTTAACACCAGCAGAAACTGTGAAAAGACTTACCACTACGTGTATAGTGTGTTGCTGTGGAGAGCCCCCAAAATAGCAGCAGGTAGCAACGGAGACAAAAAATGCAGCCATAAGACACAAGCAAGGGCACAGAGCAAGCACAGTTAATCAAGAAGTAGCAAGCAAATGCAGTCACCCAGCTAAACAAAGTAAGCGTTTACCTGCCAGTTACAATAAATAAGTCATTCAAGCCACAACCAAGTCTTAAGGTTAATATCAGTTGAGATTTCATGCAGAGGAAGTGCCAGACAATGCTTATCTATCTGTCACTGAGCTCTGGAATGAACTGTCCTGAGAAAGAGCTGCCACTGGCACCGTAGCTGCAGTTGCACTACATTTCACTGCTGGAGAACATATTCCTTGGTATGGCAAGTGTAAACCCTCCTGGCACTGACAGAGAGGACTATCAGAGAGAGAGGGGCAGTGGATGTGAAACTACTCATCCCTAGAGAAGCCCTCATTTTCTTCATGTTGTCCTCAATCAAAAAAAGGGGGCAGGCCTATTGTGCTCCCAGCTATCTAATTTTCCACGCTGAGGCTGCTGCCCATCCCTTTTGCTGCTCTGAGGGGACAGCACACCCAGCTCACCGAAAAGGCCAGGGGCACGTAGTTTCGGCGTCGCACCAGCTTCTTCCGGTCCCGCTCGATCTTCTCCTTCTGAGCCAACTGCTGGTAGTACTCAACCAGTTTGTTAATCTGCAGGGATGGAAAGGAACAGGCACCCAGTGTAAGCAGAGCAACATCAGCTGCAGTGTTTGCTTGTGAACTAGCTGGGGTTGCTGCTACTTGTTTCACTCAGTTCCTACTACCTGCTGTATTGTGAAGGATACACTTAAAGAAGCCTGTGTGTCTTAACGTGTCTTAACCCACACTCAGGGTGACAAACTAACCCTCCCTTGGGAATGCTGTGTGTTGGAGTGCAGTTTCCCAGTTCTCACTTTGCAATTCAGCAACTGAGACTTCATTCACAGATTTGCCACGACCAGGCAGAGTAATGTCACGTGGCCAAAATCGAGCAATCTGGATTAGTGGAGCAAACAGCATCTTTTCCCCCCTCCCTGAGGCTGGTCACGTTTAGAGTGGAGCCCTAATGGGTAACAGGGAAGGGTGTGAAAGGTGCAGCTCTGTTTTCCAGATCCTAGACACGCTCTTGATTGGAAAACAGCTTTTTTTCACATACATACTCAGCATTCACAGGTGTTGTTTTAACAGCACTATTAGATAGGATGTTTTCAACTGAGTTTCTTCTCAAAAGGAGATTTTACACTGCGATATCCTCAGGGGAGCCTCTAAGAGGCCTTCCTTCCATTGAATTCATCAAGGTGGAGATTAGGAACTGGAACTGGTATCTGAAGGATTATATAGATGCAGAAAAAGTGATTGAGAGGGCCTGACACCTCTAACAGCTCTTTCTGGCTGACCCATCTCAGCCCAAGCACGGCCTTCCTGCTCACTCACCCTCTGTGTGTGAGGATTCTCTGGCTCCTGCCAACCACCACTCGCTGCAGGAGGAAAGAGAAAAAACAAAGTCCACAGGAGATTTCCAGACTCCATCACACCCCACACTCAACTATCTCAGTGTTACTCATAAAATATGACATTCCCTATTTTTGCTACACTTACCCCTACAATTCTTCAAGTTCATGCTTGTACAAATATCCACCTCAAAGCTTTTCACAGGCAGTTTTGGACTGAAGCAGCTTTGGCAGCCTTTATATTGTGTTTTTAAACAAGTGCTGTTTGAGAGACACTCAGGACTGCACCTAGGAGTCACTTTAGCAGCAGGTACAAGAGTTTATGGGTGTGTCTCATTACTGGCTGCCACTGTCTCTGCATCTCCAGCTCCCAGCCTTCAGTTACATCAACACTGAAGTCAGAGGATCTGCTTGGCCTACTCAGCCCTGTTTCTGGAGCCTGACAGATGTTTTCTATTCATCTTACATACCAAAAATAGATGAAAGCTTTGTTCCAGTACTATTGTGAAGAGAAAAAACAAGTACAAACACTAACTAGCAACTCCAGGATAAGTCAAAGTGTACAAAAGTGATGGAAAATAAATTAGATGTTTATGCTGTCAGACTGAGTGGCTTCAAAGGCTCTGAAAGCACACAAATAAGACCTCGTCTGTGGGGAGAACACACTGACTAAAACAGCCCCTTGTTTGACAGTTTTCTCACTAGTCAGGTAACAATAACATGGAAGTGGGTCACACATCCCACTAACTGAGCTCAGCTCTTCAGAGAAGACTTCAGCAACAAACCATTTTCCTGTGAATTTCCAACTGTGACTCCAAACCTAGGCAGATACTAAACCTACAGTACAGTCAGGAGCTAATGTGATTATCTGTCACCTTCAAAACACAGATTGGGCTCCTGCTGTAAGTGAGTTCTGTGTCTCTGACTGTCCCTTACCTACAGACTTGTCTGCCATGCCGACATCCCGGGAAGTCCAGCGGCAGAACCCACAGGCCAGGTAATAGGCTTTCTTCATGGTGGTCTTGGCTGGGTCATCAGGGAGCGGGGCAGGGATGCTCGTGGCACGGGTGGAGAGGGTGTGCATGCAGCAGGGGCAGTCAAAGCAGTTGGCACACCTGCAGACAACCACACAGTGCTCTGAGAAGGCTCCCAGGCTGAGGGAAAAGCTCTCAACAACCAGATCAACATTAAACCAACCGACCTTTTCACCAGAGCCACCGGGGGAACAGGAGGGGTTCAGAGTCAGCTTAAGAATCCTTCAGTGAGAAACACTGAAGGATAATAAAAAACCTCTTTGTATTATGAGACAAGTCATCACAAAAAATCAAAAAAATCCATAAACAGCACCTGATAGACCCCAAAACAGACTCAGTGGTAACAAGCACCGATGTAATTTTTGAAGAGTTTCAGGCAGGCATGCCAGGTGCTTGACTAAGGAAAGAACTGTTTAGAGTAGGGAACCTTGATGAAAATAAAAGCCAAAGCAACCTTACCTATTCTTTTTCAGCTTGGCTTCAGCTGAAGGCATGTTTTCCAGGCAGCTGGGGCAGTAGTGGGAGTCCACCTGAAGGAGAAGGCAGTCACATCACATGTGTTACACCCCTGTCCAGACAGCACATGGCAACTGCCACACAATCCAACAGGGATTCATCTCTGGCAATGGAGAGGTGCAGCCAGGGAAGGCTTGAGGCATTTTTTGGTATTCAAAATCTTAGCCTGTCTCAGCCTGATTTTGTTCTTTAACAACATGAATCAGAAGGTTTCTTAAATCAGAATGGATTAAATTAATCTACCTTCTAAGTGAGAAAAGGTCAGCCTTTAGCAGCTACCAAAATTTCATTCTGCAGTTTGAACCACAGGTTTTAACATGTTATTTCCTACTTACACCTAAATTTATTCTTTCCTTGCAGTTGCACTGCTCAGGTATACACACAATTCAGAACACTTTTTATCTGTCTGCTGTCACATCGAATTTTGTCAATTAAAACAATGGCAGCAAGAGCGGGGGCCCCTTCTTGAAGAGGAATTCAAACTGATTATTAAATATGGACATGTACAATGACTATACTCCTCACAGCACAGTGAATCCATCACGGATGCAGCCTGGTGACAAATCTACTGTTCAGAGGCCTCAGCCTTTCCTTAAGGACTCCTGAGATCAGGGCTGCACAGTCATTCTTTCAACGCTTTCCAAATCCATCACACTTTCTTAGTTCAACCAGGCTTCCACAAAATCAATTCTACCGGTTTGATTATGATAGTTTGTGAAGCCACAAAGCCTCCACAGCAGAAATCACACCGTAAAATAATGTGGAGGACTGTGTGTGTGTGGGGGGGTCCCTGCCCCTCCCCGGCCGGGCCCGATGGGGATGTGTGTGTGAGGGGGGGGTCTTGACCCTCCCGGTTGGCCCCCGCAGAGGAGCAGGGAGGTCCCCGTTGCCCCAGATCGGCCTCGAAGATGTTTTGGGGGGGTCCTGCTACCCCCCGGCAGGGGCTGAGGGGGGGCACCGCCCTCATGAGGCGGAGCCGCCCCTGTGCGCTCGCCTCGGCCAATCACAACCCGAGCTCCGCCAACGGACAGGAGGCAGAGCCAATCCAATGCTAAGCACCGCACCACTCATCACCCACGGCCAATCGCCGCGCCCCGTGCAGTGCTGCGCCCGCCTCCCCGCAAGAGCCACCGATCAATAGGAAGGCAGAGAGCGAGTGAGCGGCGCGAGAGCCGCCCAATCCGTGCGCGCAGAGCAGCCACCGTCCCGCCCGGTCCCGCCCGGTGCGCGGGCGCGGCGCGGCCGGGCCGCCGTTACCTCGTGCGAGACGCACTCGAGCGAGCGGAGCTCGCTGCAGTAGCGGCAGAAGTACAGCTGCGGCAGCGGCGCCCGCAGCTCCTTCTCGCCGCGCACCAGGTACAGCACCCGCTCCGACTGCAGCAGCGACGCCATCTTGAGAGCGGGCGGGCTCCGCCGCGCCGCCGCCGCGTGACGTCAGCGCGCCGCCCTGGTCACGTGCCCGGCCGGGCGGGGCGCGGGGGAGACCCGGTGCGGAGACATCCCGGGGAGCGCGGCGCTCCGAACGCCGGCCGGGAACAGCCGTGGGGCAGCCACAGCTCCTCCGGGCATCCTGTGCCAGCCCCTCGCCACCCTCACAGCCAAGAATTC
This sequence comes from Pachyramphus minor, assembly GCA_013397135.1. Lineage (NCBI taxonomy): Eukaryota > Metazoa > Chordata > Aves > Passeriformes > Tyrannidae > Pachyramphus > Pachyramphus minor. The sequence continues at coordinate 128,202 of VYXB01002654.1, forward strand.
CTTCCCAATATCCCACCTAACCCTCCTCTTTGGTAGTGGGAAGCCGTTCCCCTTTTTCCCGTCCCTCCATCCCTTGTCCAAAGTCCCTGTCCTTCTTTCTTGGGGCCCCTTTAAGCAGTGGAAGAGACTCTAAGGTCTTTCCAGAGCCTTCTGTTCTCCAGCTGAACATCCCCAGGTCTCACAGCCTGTCTCTGGGGCAGAGGGGCTCCAGCCTGCGGAGCATCTTTGTGACCGCCCCTGGACTCGCTCCAGCAGCTCCACATCCTTCCTGTGCTGGGGTCCCCAGAGCTGGATGCAGTGCTGAATATTCCACACCCCAAAAGTGCTTTCTCTTCAGTCTCATGGCCACTAAGATGGGACAAGAACAAACATTCCCGTGTCATGGGATCAGAGTGAAAGCGTGAGGTCTGTGGATGCTGTGCTGTCTGGGCAGAGCTTCCATTAGCAAACCCCAGTTTTCTCTTGGATACCCCCCCGACCAAGCACCAGTCACAGCCTGGAGTGTGGTGGGGATTCCTTGTTCCCGCCCCTGTGCCCATCCCTGCACAGCTCCTGGAGTCAGTCCCTGCCCTCTGCCCGCCACTGGCAACTCCAGAGGAAACCCCTGTCCATGAGGATCTGCTGCAGCTCGAGATAAAAACCCCACGTGCTCTTTATCCAACAGCAGCTGCCAGATGGGGAGCACTGCTGGGAAGGCAGGGAGGAGGCTCCCTGTGGGCTATGGGCCCAGGAAGGTGCATGGAGGCCAGGGGGGTCTGAGAGCGTGTGGGTAGGGGTTACCAACCACCCGGAATCCGTCAGGTTTCCCTGGGAAAAAGCAGGAGTGAAGGATGCAGTGCGTGGCTCCCACTGTGTGTGACAATGAGCTGGTGTCCCAACAAGAAAATCAGAGCATCCCACCTCTGCTTTTGCCATTTGGCATCACCGCTGGAGCGGAATGTTGCAGTGGGCAGTGGAAATGCTGTTGCCTGTCTCTGTAAATCATCCTGCCCGGATCCCTGCAGAGTGTGGGCACCTTGCTGTGGGCAGTTATGGATGCTCTGGGTGGTCCTGCTTTTCCCTCTTGCCCCGGGCCTCGGGGGCAAGTGGGACCAGTGGGCCCTGCTGTGGCAGAAGCACGATGGGGCATGGGAGAACCCTTTGTTAAGGGCTAAGAAATGAAATGTTCCTACGGAGCCGACCTGACACTTCGGGTTCGGCTCCAGATGGTTTCCCTCTGGTGGGACCCCCTCCTGGCTGGGACGAGATGGAATGTAATCTTGCTTTAGCCCGGTGAGAAAAAAAAAAGTCCTGCCTGTCCTGCCCTCCCCTCTCCTTCCCTTCCTTCTTTCCTTCCCCTTCCCTGCCTCCCCGCGCGGGCCGGGCGGGGCCAGGCAGAGTCTTTCTTCCCCGACGGGATCCGGAGCTGCCGTTGCTTCTCGCTGGAGCCGGAGCACAAGTCGGAGCCGGGCAGCGCCGCAGGTAAGGGGATGCGGGCAGGTAGGATGGTCAGGGCATGCAGGGGGCAGGGAGGACAGGTAGGATGGGCAGGGCACGGGCAGGGCAGGCAGGGCAGAGGCAGGGCACAGGCAGGGGTACAGGTAGGGGACACACACACAAGAGGCTCCCCAGGAGGGAGGGGGGCTCTGCCTGACCTCATCTCCACGCGATGACCCACCGGCAAGTGACCAGCGGGACACCCAGTTGTGGCTTTGCTTTATCAGTCTTTTAACAACGATAGCAATTAATAGGGAAGTTTTTCCCTAGGCTTTCATCCAGTGCTTTCAAAGCACGCTGTAAATCCTGGCGCTAATCGAAGGAGCCTTTACCAAAGGCTCTCAGAGGAGCCCAAGGTGCAAGCTGGACCTGGCCACGGGGGTGTCCCTGGAGACAGCAGCGGGTTGCTCAGAGCAGTGCAGGGGATCTGGCTGTGGGAGGGATGGAGGAGGCTGCCCCATCACCCCTCTGCCTCTCCCTAGCAGGATGGACCTCCCTGACCTCACAGGTCCTGCCGCCCTTCCCAAGCACATCCTGGACGTCTGGGTCATCGTCTTGATCATCCTGGCCACCATCCTTGTCATGACAGCGCTGGTGCTCTGCCCGGCCACTGCCGTCATCATCTACCGCGTGCGAACTCACCCCACGCGCAACGGCATCGTGTGAGCTGTGGGCACCAGGGCACGGCCAGCCCGCCGGGCAGGGGGCTGCAGCCATGGGACCCTGTGCCAGGGACCCCACAGAGCCCGATGGGGCACCCTGAGAGCTGGAGGGACAGGCAGGAGCCGGGGTGGGCTGGCATCTGGATGCCTGCCCCTGTGCCGGCACCAGGCTCTCACTGGGTTAACCCACTGCCTTCTGTTGCCCACTGAGCTCATGGGGACCATGGGGGAGGTGGCAGCACAGGCAGCAGTGTGACTCTGTGGACATGTCCAGCCAGAAATGACTTGCTCCCATGAGGCAGGAAGGCTAGTCTTGCCTTCACTGGTGATCCCATCTCCTCCCAGGCAAGCAGCAAGGAGTGGAAATGCCTGGCAAAATTATTTCTTCTTTGGAGTCCCAGCTCTCAGGGTGTTTGGAAAGAAGGGTCAAAGCAAGATGGATGTGGCTTCTGGTTGCGAGTTTGAAGGCTTGGCTGAAAGCATCGGTGACAGAGCCCATCCTGGCTCCACAGCAAATGTGCAGCTGGCACTGGCTTCTCCTCTATCCATTATCTGCTGAAACTACAGGAAAATCTTATGGGGCTCTTGGTTCCTCTGGGTCTTGTGAGGCAGAGGAATGTGTGCAGCTCCTGCCAGCCTGTCTGCCTGCATGCTGGCTGCGCTTCCTGCTCCTGATAGCGAGAGCCCCCACCATTCACCCAGCACACTGGCCCCACTGGGGGGTCTGTGCACCTCTCACCTAGGCAGGTAAAGTGGGAGGAGCAGGTTTGTGCCCAGTCAGTGGCAGGGGACCACATAAGCTCTTGCATTGTTCTTTGTTATGAAATAAATGGACTTTAACCTGTGAGCATGTGAGCATGTCATGCAGCTCTGTCCACACTACAGGTGGTGTCCGGGTGCCTGTGCGCAGGATCTGAGACACTTCGCAGCCTCTCCAGAAGCCCTTTCTGTGCTCCTGCACAGAGACCTCCTGCACTGTTTTGGCTCAAGGTGCTGGGGTTCCTTCTGACCCCATGGGAGGCACAGTGCCAGCCCAGCCCCACGCTCTAGGAGGGCAAACCTCAGTTGGGCAATGGTTGTCAGACAGTGGGAAGGATCCCTCAGGACTTTCTGGCAGCAGTGATGGCTGGTTCCCTCCCACTTGGGTGACCGGTGTCACTTCCCCCACACACCAGCCTCATGCCGGGGTCAGTGGGGCAGGAGCAGTCCTGGGGCTGAAACGGTGTCCTGGTGACTCACAGCAGCAAAGGTCTCAAGTAACAGGATGAGTCAGGGATGTGGGGAAACACTACGGTGATGCTGGTGGGAATAATTTAAATCCCATTTTGCCTGCTGGAAAGAGCAACCAGCCCTGCACTGTTTGAATCCTGTCTCATCCCGTGTGGCTTGAGGCAGCTGGCATCTGATTTGGTTTGGGGCCAGAGGGGCAGGCGGATCCCCAGGGAAGCAGGACCTTGGGCAAACACGTCCCACCCCGGGAAGGGAGCCCTGCACAGGGATGCAGACCCCACTGAGTGGAAATGCCTGCGCTGCAGCCACGGGCTGTGATTGTGCCAGGAGGAAGGGGACACGTATTCCTTGCCCAGCCCAGAAACAAATTTCTGTTTCGAGCTGCTGACTCTCTCTTTCCCTCTGAAGTTGCAGAATTTGAGGCAAATAACCAGAGTTATTTTCCTGTTGTTTCTCCTCTCTCCCTCCCGTGCTGGCACGGTGCGGCAGCAGCTGGAAGATATTACGGATGTGCAGGGTGGGAACAGCCCCAGCTCTGCTTTCCCTTACCGTGCCCCACCCCAGAATTGCTTCCCTGGGGACACTGTGGGGATGGCCAGCAGCATCTGGCACCAGGAATGGGAACTGAGCAGGTTTGCTGTGAGAGGAATAGGTAAGAAACAACAAACATTGGAATGGTTTGAGGGGGAAGCCTGGTTCGGAGCAAAACATGAGGGAAAGCATGGAACACTTCCCCCCTCCATCCATGCAGCCATGCCTGGTGGCTGCTCCCACCTCTGTGTGCCCCTTGGAGCAGCTGAGGGATGTGAGAGGTTTCCTTTCATGGTATGAGTTTTCTGGAAAGTTTCAAGTCTGTGGCAAACATTTCCAGGAAAGGCCTTGGAAAGAGGGGTTTGCTTGTAACAACAAGCACAGAGAGAAATGGCATCTGGGGGAAAGCAGGGAGAAGCCAGGACATTTTTTAAATGAATATGGGGAGAATGGATATAGACTGAATTTCCAACAGTTGAGTTGGAAATTCCTCCTCCAGGGTGGAGTAAGATAAGCAAATCCTCCCGTAGCCCTGGCTTCAGTGCCTGAACAGTGCTGGAACTTGGAGACAGTGTTTGTGTGGTGCTTTGCCAAGGAAAAAAGCCTTTTCCTGCCTGTTGAGGAGCAGACATTGTGGCATGCAGGCACGGTGCAGGCGCTGAGGTGATTCAGCATCCACTGGGATGCTTTCCTAGAGGTGCTGGAGTGTGGCAGGAGCTGGCTGCTGGCTCGTGGGGGCTGCTGCTGGGGGACGAGGTTGGGGCAACCCTGACAGGGAGCAGGGGATGGGGGATTTTGGCTCTCACCTCGCCTTTGGGTAGTCCCCCTTTGCAGTGGGAGGCGGGGGGGAAATTCAGCCAGTGGCATTTCTGCAGGGGGACAAATCTTACCCTGTCACAGGAAGGGATGGCGATGGTGGAGGGGACAGCAACCAGGCCATAGGCTGGGGGCTGTGAGGGCACTCGGCAAGGGGTGGGTCTGTACTCCAAAGGGTGCTGGGCACCACGCCCAGCAGGGAGGCTGCAATTGAACAGGGAGCACATGGGCTGGGGCAGGGTGGCGAGGGCTGGGCGAGCTGCGGGACAGAAGCGTGGGGAGGCCTGGTGCCCAGAGAACTGGGGCCTCTCGCCTGGCAGAGCTTGTTCTGCTTTTGCCTCCCATTGCACACCTAGAACAAAAGTTCAGAGGCTGCCCTGGGACTGATGCCAGGCCAGGCTGCCAGAGGGAAGCTGCACTGCTGCTAGTAGGGTGGTGCTGCCTGACGCTGCCCAAGTGCCTTGCTGCTGGCCTGGCACACTGCTGGCCTGTCACTCTACAGGAAAGAAATTCCTCAGTCAGTTCTGGGACTGCTGCTCAAGATCATTGCCACCACCCTGGCACACTGCTGGCACTAGCCCTGTTACTCTACATGGCAGAAACTGCTTGGTCAGTTCTGGGACAAGTCCAGCCAGCAGCAGTACACGGCTCCCACCCCTGCTTTCACGCTCTCTGTGCTTAGCTGTGGCTCTGCAGCCTGGCACAAGGTCTCTGCAGCCCCTGGCCAGCAGCTTGGGTTCCGCCAGGGAGGCTGGTGGCAGCAGCAGAATGGCGGCCACGGGGCTGGAAGAGCCTGGCCTTCCACCCCGAACTCCTGCCAAACATCTGCAGCAGGCGGGGGCTGGCTCCTGCCCAGCTCTGGTGGAAAAACAACCAGGGAAGGAGGTTCGTGCGAAGGTCAGCCCGCTCAGTGTGCCTGCCATTTGGGGTGGGGGACCCCAGTCCTGCAGGGTAGAGTGACACGCTGCCCTCACATGGAGTTGCTGGAGCCCCTGGCACACTCTGCTCTGCCGTGCACCCTGAGCATGGCAAGGCAGAGCATGGTGGGGACACTGGGTGACACACCCAGGCTGCTGTGGAAGCTCAGTGACAGAGAGGGGGTCCATCAGTGGTGGCTCATTAACTACTCCTCCACCCCCCCACCTCCACCAAGGCTGATTTGGCACCGGGACCCAAGGAGAGGGGACTTGGAGAAACAGGTCCCTTATTTTTATCTTGATTTCAGGAAAACTCAGTTCAGAAGTAGCTCAGCCTTTCCCTGTGCATGGCAGGGATCAGGGGCACATGGAAGGGACACAACCACATGGTGCCACCATTGCACAAGCCACGCTGCTCCTCTGGCCCCCAAGTCCTTATTAACCAGGAGAAAGCCACCAAAGCCCTACACAGGCAATTAGGGGACATAACTAGAAGTGGGTGTCTGTTCCCGAGGTGGGCGCTAGAGGAGCAGGGAGCACAGCCCCAAGCAGCTCCTCAGGTTTGTCCCAGCTCTGTTCCAGGAGGTGGCTCAAGCCCTGGTCAGGCTCAGCAGTGGGAGCTGCTGTGGAGCAGGGCACTGTGCCAAGCTCACACTGGTCCCTGTGGGCTGCAGGATGCAGAGAGATGCAAGCAGCATGTTGGCCAGGAGCTGCAGCCCCATGGCCCCAAATCTCCCCAGAGCCTGGGAGGTGGCTGGGGAAGGTCAAACACCTAATAGTACCTCCTACAGGTTCCTCGGTTTTGGCAAGGAGCTGCCTCACTCTCCCACATCCATGAGGGTCAACTGGAGCATCCCTGTGGCCAGCCTGGCTGTTGGCACTTTGTGATGGGCTCCAGGCAGTCTCCAGGAAGCAGTTGAGCATCTTGGGTGTTTGCCTGAACCTGGGGAAACACTCCACACCCCTTGCCAGGGCAGGGCTAAGGCACTTCTCCAGTAGCAGTGCAGGTTTAAAGCTTTTGGAAATTCTGCCAGTGACAGAGGGACCCACAGCTGCCCTGCTCCACAGGTTCCCTGGGTGACTGAAGGATGCATCCAACTCCCAGCCCTCCCACAGCATCTGAGGTTGCGTTTGGAGCCAGATAATATCAGCCTTTCCAAGGACGTGGTGTTCCTGCTGGTGAAAAACAAGGATTGGGAGATTGCTCCCAGCCTCCTCTTAATCCACGTCCATGCTCCCCTTCCCTGGTGGCATGTCCAGCAGCTGGCTCACTGACACCATCGTGGCAGGGCTGGCCCTGCTTTTTTGTAAAGCCAAACCTCCTGCTGGCACTCCTGGTCCCCTCAGGGCTCACCCACTGCCACCCAGTCCTGTCCTGCACCCCAGGCCAGCCCCCACACCAAACCACAGTTTCCCATCCAGTTAATTCTCCCATCAAATGGTTTTGTTTGGGAATTTCAGGGAATTTACACCTCACCAGGGATATTTTCCTTGGAGACAGCCCAGGGTAAACGTTTGCATTCCTTGCCTATGCAAACACGACCCTGGAAACTCCTGCCCCTGGGGACACCAAGGGCTAAGGGACAGTGGTGCCCTGCCCTTGACCACAGCAGGGTCAGCGTGGAGACACAGCCCCCCAGCCCCAGAACGGGTCCCCCGGGAGGAACCCTCCTCCAGGGTTGCTTCCAGCAACACCCTGATTTACTGTGCACCAGGGAGAGAAGCAGGATCAACCTTCCCCAGCTCTGCCCTTGCAGCCATTGGGGGACACACCCCCCCGACCCCCAGCCTGGCCTCCCCGGGGATGCTGCTGTGGGTGTTTACTCCCTGTTCCTTGAGTGCCAGCACCCTACTTGGAGGGGAAATGTCACCTTGGCTGAGTGCCCTGCGCAGGACGGGGCACCTCTTCCCTGCAACACTTCTCTCCCCCCCTCGCTCCCTCTGCCCTCCTGGCCCCTCTCCATCCCCCGGCCGCTCTCTCCCCCCACTCCCCGTCCTCCCCCAGCACTTCTCCTCCCAACCTGCGGGTTTATCCCGGCTCGGGTAACTTGTTGCATAAACCCTCCGCACATGCCGCTGCCCCGTGTTCCCGTGGGTGCCCCCGCTCCCTGCCAGGCCGTGGTGCCACCCCCGGGCGGTGTCCGTCCGTGTGTCCGTCCCAGAGCCCACACGGTTAACGCGGCCCCGGCCCGGCCCCCCCCGGCCATTGGCTCCCCCGCCGCAGCCCCGCAGCTATTTCTTGGCCGCCGGGCTCGGAGGTGACAGCAGGCGACAGCAGCGCTGGTCCCCGCCGCTGGCCCCGGGCTGTCAGAGGGGTGCCAGCACCCCACGCCCCGCCATGGGGGGCTGCTCCCGCAGCGCCTGGATTTTGCCCCTTTTCTTGGCTGGGCTCGTCCAGCCGGGGTGGAGTGAGGAGAGGGAGAAGGTAAGAGGCGGGGGGCACCCCCAGGGGGGCTGTGAGAGGGGTGACGGGGGGTTGAGTGACACCCTGGGGACCCGCCTGTCCCCAACGTTCTCTGCAGGGCTCCCCGAGGCAGGAGTGGGGCACAGTGGCCCTATGACATCCCATACCCTCCCCGCCGGCCCCAACACACTCACGGTGTCTGGATCACGGCTGGGGGGAGGGAGGAGTGGGGGGATGTTCCGATCTAGTTCTTGCCAGGGGGCAAGAACTGCTGTGCTGGGGTTGGGGACAGACGAGAATAGAGCCATGTGTTCCCCCGCCGACCTCCGCAGGGACAGATCAGGAGGATTTTCTTCCACGCACATAGTCCAGGGGGGTTCCCCCGTTTTTGGAGGGTGTGGAGGCCGCCGTGTCCTCACAGCCCAGCAGGCAGGGGCCATGGGTGACTGTCACCCCCCCAGCCAGGCTCTTCACCCTGCCCGCTGGGATTCCACAGCCCCACGGAGCCTCTGCCAGCTCCCAAAATAGCCCCTCCGTGCACTTGGCTGAGCCTGAGTTCCTTGGTGGAGGACAGGAGATGGGCTCCCCCGAGTTAACCCCTGTGGCCCCACGTGCAGGGGCTGCTCCAGCCCGGCCCTTCCCAGTGCCACCCTGATCCCCCTCTGCTGCCACTCAGGGGTGTGGGGAGGTGCTGGGTCCTGCTTGCTCGCCCATGGCCCTGTGAGACTGGGGCTGGCCGACCCCTGTTTTCCAGCCTCTCCCCTTCCTGCCACTCCCTGGCCAGCCAGTAAACATTCCCCCAGCTGCCCAGGCTTGTACATGTGTGCACACATGTGTGCATCTGCATGGGCGAGCCAGCCCGTCCCACCACTGTGACCTTGGCATGCTGGAGCCTGCCTGCTGCCAGCAGTATTTGGGACAGGGGACAGACACAATGCTGGCAGCTGCACTCACAGCCAGTGCCAGGGCTGGGCCTGCTGCTCTGGTGCCTGTGGGGATGGGGAATGGGGCAGCGGGCAGCCCCCCAGCCTGCTCCCATGGGATGCTCCTTGCCCCACAGGTGGATTGCTACAAGTCTGTGAAGGACACCATCTACAACTATGGGGCCATGACCATCGATGGGGACGAGTATATCCCCTTTGAGAGGTACAGGGGGAAGCTGGTGCTCTTCGTCAACGTGGCCACATACTGAGGCCTGACCCTGCAGTATGTTGGTAAGAGCCCAGTGGGGCACAGGCACCCAGTGGGGCGCAGGCAGCCCAGGAAAGGGTGGTGTCACCCCGGCATGCAGCCTCTGGCACATCCCTGTGGCCTGATCTGCTTCAGGCAGCTGGGGGAAGGGATAACACGTTCCAAGGGAGGTGGGTACTGGTGTGGGGGCATGCCTGGTCCCCTGCTAACCCACCCCTGGCTCTGCTTGCATGCAGAACTGAATGCACTACAAAATGAGCTGAGAAACCAAGGACTTGTGGTCCTTGGCTTCCCCTCCAACCAATTTGGGAAGCAGGAACCTGGTCAGAACTCAGAGATCCTCCCTGCGCTGAAGTGAGTACTGTGGTGGGGGCTGTGGGGCACCTGACCCCCCTCAGCTGTTCAATGGCTGCATGGGCTGCAGCTCTTGCTGGCTGTGACCTCCCTGCCATCCTGGAGAAGGAGGTCAAAACAAGGGGTTTTGGGGTCCCCTCACCACCCCTTGTGCAACACTCAGAGTTGTCCATTGCACAACCTCCTGCCCACCCTCCCCTTGCAGGCACGTCCGGCCAGGAGGTGGCTTTGAACCCAATTTCCAGCTCTTCCAGAAGGGGGACGTGAATGGGGCCAAGGAGCAGAAGGTCTTCACCTTCCTGAAGGTGGGTGCCGTGGCAAGGTGGGGGTGAGGGGGCAGCACCCAGATTGATTTTTGGAGGGGCAAGGCAGTGATGCACTGGCCTTCAATCGCAGAACGCCTGTCCCCCGGTGACGGAGGAGTTTGGAAACCCCAACAAACTCTTCTGGGAGCCTCTGCGGATCCATGACATCAAGTGGAACTTTGAGAAGTTCCTGGTGGGGCCCGACGGCGTGCCCATCATGCGCTGGTACCATCGCACCAACATCGAGGTTGTGAAGAACGACATCATGGCCTACCTGAAGCAGCAGCAGGAGCAGCAGGACAAGTAGAGCTGGCATGAGGGCCGGCATTCCCCCCTGGCTGTTTCCCCATCCATTCCCTCCCAGGATGTTCCCCAGCAGCCAGAGCTAATTGCTGTCCCCTTCCATTGCTGCTGTCTCTGTCACCCCTGCAACCAGGATGCTGGGCAGGGCAACCCTGTGTCAGAGACCTCAGCAATGAAAGTGGGATGTTTCCAATAACCCCGTGTCCCACCTCCACCCTGGTGGTGACGTCTCCTGGCCTCCAGCTTGCACTCCTCCACTCCACCATCCCAGGCAGTGGGAGGACGCAGGGGCCAGCTGCCCCCGAAGCAGAAGACCACGTCTCCATGAAGGCTCAGCCCGAAAGCCCCCGGTGCGGGGCAGGCCTGGCCTGATCCTGCAGAGCACGGAGCAGCTCTTCAGTGCATTCAAGCTGCCCGTGGTTCTGGTGCACAGACGTGCTGTCCTCCCGGTTGGGGGCAGCTGACCCCTCGCCCCCCCACCATAGAAACACCAAATAAAGGCTCTGCAAACGCACAGCCCCACTTCTTGGCGGGGTAGACGGGGAAGAGTGGGGAGGGCACAGCAGCTAGCCTGGGAGGAGCAGCTCCTAACTGGAGAAACTCCACTTTTTTTCCTCCCCTGGGCAACTGCAAAGAAGGATTTATCATCACAGCCCAGCATTTGGGGAGAGGAGGCTTGGAGGGTGTAGAGGTTGGCAAAAGGGGCTGGAGGTGGGATCAGAGACAGCCCCCAGTGAGGAGCATGCCAGGCTGGTGTCCTGCTGTCACTCAAGTGACAACCACGGTTACACAAAGAGGGTTGTGTTACACAAAGGGTTGTGTTTGTTTTTTCCCCTCCGGATCTGTTTTCTGGAGCAAGATTGGCTGTGCCATGGGAGGGAGTGTCCCCAAGGCCACTGCTGCATGGAGAGGCAGACGGGACAGTCGGGGCCTCCCTGCCCTGGCAGAGGTGGGGGGCAGGAGAGGGAAGGGTGAGGGGCTGAGCCCAGTGCCCAGAGGGAGGTAAGGGGGCATGCACTTGGGGCAACAGATCCTGGGGTGCCCATGCAAGGGTTGGGGACCCCCTGTGCTCATGCTCACTATGGCCCCGTGGCCCAGAGCACATGGGGACCAGCAGTCTTGGCATCCCTCCCTGTCCCCAGTGCAGAGGCTGCCCCACAGGAAGCAGCTTTCAGGATAAAAGCAGAGAGACTCAGACACACTTCAGTCCTTAAATAAATACAAAGACACCAACCAGGCTCAGGCCGGGCCATGGCTGCGGCCGGCATCTGCCTACGAGTGTGGGACCTCCCACTGCCAGGAGAGTCCACGTTGTCACCCGCTCCTCCAGGGGCCAAACCCAAGCCCCTGGACCAGGGCAGCTCCTGGCACGCTCCTGGGAAATGCTGGCTCCTCTTCCCCAAAGACCTGGCTCAGTTCTACAGCAACGCCAGGCCTGACACCTCAGGGGAAAGGGATGGTTGCAGGGGACTGACCCCGCACTGACCGCCACCGCGATGGCACCTCCGGTCCCTCCTTCATGATTTCCTTGGGGGGATGCTCTGCCGAGCCAATCCAGGCCACGAGTGCAGCCACGTGCACCACATGTCCACACACAGGGATCGGCAGCCGGAGGAAGCTCCTGGATACACACACACGGGCACACACACACACCCTACTCCTCTTCCAGTGGTGTCGGAGCACGGCCGGTCCTTGGCGTTAGGGCAATCCGGGACCTGCCTGTTCTGGAACACAAGACAAGGGTGGCAGGGGGTAAGTGCAGCTCTTCATGCCCAGACAAGCCCCACGGGAGGGATGGCAGCCATGGCACAGCTATTATTCCCCAGCACCAACTGCCACAACTCCGTGAGCTTTTGGGGCTCAGCCCAACTTCAAGTGCTGTGGGGATGCTGTCGGGGATGCACTAGGGATCAACTCTGTGGCACAATCAGCTGATGAGAGGGGGGCTGAGAGGAAATAGGCACTGCCAGGAAAGATGAGCCCCCATCCCTCCCTCAAGTGTTCAGCCAAGCACCCAGGGGCTCAGGGTGAAGGATAGGGGCACCCCCACCACCAAGGGTCTGAGCCTTACCCAAGTCCTTGGGGACTGGTTTCACCCCAGCCACTGCTTGGGTGTTCTGGCTGTGAGCCATGGCACAGGGTGGGCGCCAAGGGTACTCGGGCTGTGGGAGGAAATGGAACAGAAACAGTGAATTACCAGGCATGTGAATCATGAGGCTGCACTCCCCGATTGATTGTCAGGGTGTGAGGAGGAGGAGGGGGAGGAAGGGGGCTGAGCAGTCAGATGCCAACAGGACACACGTGCTCAGCTCCCTGCTCTGTGACTCAGGGGCCCTGGAGGAGCTGCTCACGCAGCAGCGAGCCCCAGACCTGCTCACATGGCCCCTCAGCTCCCCCTCGTGCTGGCACAGTAGACACTCACCGGCGGAAAATGCTGGAAGTTCTGCCCCGCCGTGTGCTCGCCCGGCATGGCTGGTGGGTACCGGACCTGCTGCCACTCTTCGAAGCCGTGGTACATGGGGTGAGCCATGGGGGGACCGTACTGGTACTGGTACATGGGGCAGGCAGGGCCCAGTGGCCCCGGCACTGGCTCAGGGTGCAGCCTCTCTCCAGAAGCCTGTGAGGAGCCGGGATAGATGATGGAGAGATCCCAAGGGCAGTCCACCACCACCACCATCACCTGGCTCACAGGTGCCAGGCCTGCAGCCCCACCTCCCTCTGCCTAAGGAGGGTTTCTTCCCATCCTCACCTGTTTGTGCTGTTTCAGCAGCTTCTTCAGCTTCTCCTTCTCCTCCTTCTCCCTCTGGCAGTCATCCTTGGAGGCTCGCAGCTGGGAGCAAGGGGGGTTAGTGCAGAGCCCACCCTGACACCCCCCATGTCTGTGTGACGAGTGTAAGGAGATGCTCTGGCAGTGACATCCATCAGAAAAAACACCCCTCTGCTCTCCTGTCCTCCCACAGCCCATACTCTTAGGTGCTCTTAGGTACAGGGGACTGTGACACTGGGGACAAGAACCTCTGACATACCCAGGGCAGACACAGAGTGTTGCTGGTGACACTCAGCCCCCGCTCTGAGGTGGGCATGGGGGCTGCAACACTGGGGACACGCACTTCTGACACACACAGGGATTATATGGGAATGCTGGCAGTCAGCACTAATCACCTGGTTGTTGGAAAGGACCAACTGCTTTTGCAGCTTTTCCAGCTGCTGCTTCAGCTCTTCCTTCTCCTCATTCATCCTCTCCCTGTCACTCCGCTCCCGCTGGAAGTCTTCCTCAAAAATTTTCACCTGGCAGGAGGGAGGAATGTGTGTGCACCAGGCTGAGGACAGACACCTCCCCAAAGCACCCCTATCACCCATTTGCCATCCTTGACCCCACCAGCTATGCCAAGCCCCAGGCACGTGGGCTGTCACAACGGCCCACGGCTGTGGTCCTTCCAGCTGAACGCCTGGAGCATGCTGAGCTCAGTCCCCAGTCCCCACCACCACAGCACTGACACCCACCCAGGTCTGGGCTCTTTGCTGGGAAAACCCAGGACATGTAGCTCCTTCCCTGCCTCCAGTGGCTCCGTGCCCTGCCCTACCTGCTGCTTGAGTAGCTCGTTCTGGGTCAGCAGCTCCTGCTGAGGCAGCTTCCCTGCTGGTTCCAGGGCAAAGATGGGTGGTGGAGAGGCCTGGACATTCAGGGCTTCTTCTAGTGCCTAGGAGGAAGGGAATGGAGCAGGGTCAGAGCAAGGTGTAGGGCCCAGGATGTCTGGAGTACCACGGGCATGTGTGCAGCATGGGAAGTGGGTATAACTGGGCAGGGGCATGAGGGACAACAGACCCTCTTGAACCCCCTTTCCTAGTAGCCCAGAGGGATATGGAGAGCCTCATCTAGCACAAGCCTCTGCCTGGGCAAGAGTGGTTTGATCAGGGTCAGTTTGGGATTTGAGAGAGGTGAAGAGACCGGAGAACATAAAAGACATTTTGCAGTGAGGGGTTGTGCCGTGGCCCCCACCTTGTTCAGCCTCTGGATCTCCTTTTCCTGGTATTCCCGCTGCCTGGTGACAGGAGCCAGCTGCTCCTGCAGGAACCGCATCCTCTGCTGCAGGTCTCTCACCTCCATGGACAGCCTCTCCTTCTCCGCCTGCAGGACCAGGCATGGGAGGGGGATCAGCCAGCGCAGGGCAATAGGGCTGGCAGCTCCCTGTTACTCTTCCCAAGGGACTCACCTCTTCTGTTTCGATGCGGGACTTGGCCAGGAGCAGCTTGCGGTCAAAATCCCGTTGCTTTTGCTCCCGCTCCGCCTCCAGCTCGGCCAGTGCCCTGCGGGCCTCGGCCAGCTCCTGGTGCAGGTCCGTGACCTGCCGGGAGAGTGGGGACGTTGGCCTGGAAGGACCCACAATGGGGGAAAAGGGGGTGCAGGCAGCCCCCAGAGCTTCCCCTGCACTCCCTTTCCTCTGAGTCCCCCCACCCAGCACCCAGCAGAGATGTGGCCCCTGAGCACCCAGCCCTACCTTCTGCTCATACTTCTGCTTCATGGTGCGGAAATGCTGATCCCACTGTTTATTCACCTCCAGCAGCTGCAGGGAAAAAGGGATGGCTGAACAGGAGCCCAAACCCTGCTCCAAGCCAGCTGTGGCAGTCCCCAGCAGACTCCTGTCATGAAAGCACCTCGGGGACCAGCTGGATGGAGATCGCAGCTCCGGCAGTGCTTCCCTGTGGCTCCGCAGCCCTGCCCCAGTCTCTTGGTGCCATCCCATCCCAGCCCTGTGCCCCCCTCCCAGCCTGGTCCTCACCTCCCTGCGCTGGTGCTCCAGGATCTTCACCTTCTTTTCCTTGGCTTCCAGCTCTTCTCTGCCTGGCGCCTTCTCCACCATGGCCCCGCTCTGCTGGACGCGCACGGGGGGACCCTCAGGGCTTTTGTGGAGGCTGTGCCCAAGGCTGGCTAAACTCGAGCCAGTTTCCCTCCCACGGCTTCTCCCATCCCCTTGAGACCCTGAGAAGTCTTGCTGATCATACTGGGACAAGCTGGGGGCTCGATTAAGATGAGGCCACCTTTGCTGATATGTCAGCGGGCTCCCTGCCTCCTTCCCAGCCCTCTCCAAGGCGATGCTGCCTCCTCACCTGCTGCTGCTCCGCAGCTTCCCTCTTCCCGCTGTCCTGGCTGCTCAGTGTCACCATCCTCCGGAGCTCCTGGTTCTCACACCTGCAGGCAGGGAGGATGGGTCAGTGGGAATTAGCTCCCAGGGCAGCCCTGCCACCCTCCACACCACCCACCCTCACCTGAGCTTTTCCAGAGCCTGGTTTCTCTGCTCCAGGTCCTGCTCCAGCTTGGTGCGCAGTTCCTTGTTCTCACTGTGCAGTGTCTCACACAGCCTCTGCAGGGTGAACACTGGCAGCATGAGGACACGGCCAGCCCCAGCAGCCTGCTGGGCCACCTGCCTCCCACCAAACCCTGGCATGGAGGTGGGTGTCCACCTCAGGGTGTACAGGAAGGGCTTGGTAGGAAAAAACAAAAGTGGGAAAACCCCCATGAAGAGCCAGGCCAGCCCTTGCTCACCTGCAGGAACGATGTTCTCTGCTCGTTCTTGTGCACCTTGGAGGCCAAGCGCTTGAGCTCGGACGCCATGTAGCCCATGCGCACAAAGACCTGGTCCTTGCTGGCCTCCTTGGCACAGCCACTCAGAGTGTTCTCCAGCTGCTGCAGCTGGGGCAGCAGGTTGGCATCCTCGTTCAGTGGCTGCTCCAAGTCCTGGGAATGGGATGAAGTACAGTCAGACCAGTTCAAGGAGCACTGCAAAGTTCCCTCTTGAGGCAAAAGCCAGGCTCTCGCCTCCCACTCAGGGCTGTGGTGGGCAGCTGGGCCAGCACCAAGACACTCTGCAATAGCCCTCAGTATGCTGAAAAATGGCCAGCTTTGTAAGGGTCTGATTCCCAGCTGCTGGACATGGGACACCGAGTCCCCAAGTGGAGGGAGGACGTTATGGCAGCAGCTCTCCCAGCCCATGGATTTCCTGTGTCCCTTGGTAATCTGAGCAGACCACACACTCTTGATTTGCTGATAGCAACAGAGGCATCTCCCCCCTGCTCTCTTCTCTACCCGAGCTCTCCCCATCAGCACCAAGACTAGAAATCCCAGCTCCTGAGACTGTCCTCCCCACGTACGCTCTGGGCTGTGCTGTAAAGGGTGGTCTTACCCAATCCCTATTTTCTCCTTTCTCCTGTTCTCCCTCGGTGCTCCCCTGCTGCTTTGGCACACCAGGCACCAGGAACCTGAGCTCTTTGGCAGTTGGCAGCCAGGAGGGTAATGCACGGGATTTAAACAGTTGCTGGGAAAGCCCATATCAGGGTGCACCCACCAGAGCCAGGGCGTACCCCTGCCCACGCATGGGGGGTGTCCCCAAGAGGTTTGTGCTCCCCTGGTGTGGCTGGTTAACTCCTCCATTGCCTGGGAGACACTGCCAGCACAACAGAGCCCAGCTGGCACATATGGCACTGCCAGGAGGAGGTGGGGATGCGCTGCCACACTTTTGCCTGCTCTGCTCCTGGCTCTGCTGACTCACCTGCTGCCTGTGGGAATGCCCTGGGTGGCACCGTGTGGGGCCAGGAGCTCAGTGTGATCCCAGCACCCTGACCCTGGGGTTTACAGTCCTGAAACAGCTGTGGGAGGGTGTGTGTGGAGCACAGCATGACCAGCTCCTCCCACCCGTGCTGGCTGGCAAGGGGAGGGACCCAAGCCCAGCTGGAGTGCTGGGAAGGCCAGCTGTGAGCACAGGACTAGGACTTGGCTTAGGCACCAGCAACTTATCACCAGGCAGATGCCATCACATTCTCCATCACCCCAGGAGGGTCCAATGAGACTCAACCCCTCCTAGGGCCTCTCCAGCCAATGTGAACAGGGATGTTCAATGAGAGCACATCCTCTTACTGGTACCATGTGGTGCATCCCTCCTGGGCTCCCCATCCCTCTTCCAGCACACACAAAAAGCCAGAGTAGGACAGGATAGGGTAGTGACAGCCAGGGGTGGACATTCAGGTGGTAGCAAATGGAGCACACAGAGGTGCCTTGGCTAGGGCAGACCCTGTCAGCAATGACAGGGCTTGGAGATCCAATCCTCCCACCCAGAGTGGGCATCAGGTGAACATCTGAGCGTCACTGAGAGCTACCTGG
Organism: Pachyramphus minor; assembly: GCA_013397135.1. NCBI lineage: Eukaryota > Metazoa > Chordata > Aves > Passeriformes > Tyrannidae > Pachyramphus > Pachyramphus minor. The sequence continues at coordinate 145,547 of VYXB01002654.1, forward strand.
GTTGTCACAGCCCTTCCTGTCACTGTTGTGTGACATCTGCAGACACCAGTGCCCCATCTGTCTGGGGCTGCTTCACTGGCCCTGTGCCCAGGCAGCCCAGACAGGCCACTTGTTTTTGGGAGCTCCTGTTGATTTTATCCCTCCTCTGTGGTTTGCCTAAGGGCTGCCCTGACATTGGTCTGTCAACCCTGCCTGTGCCTGCTGGGGCACAGTGCTGCCTGCCTGCACACCCCCAAACCCCTGGTACTACCACACCAACCAGCTCAACTCCCCAAATCCCACAGGCACCAGGGCCACTCACCGCTCTCCTGTTCTCCTGAGGAAACCCCTGTGCTTCAACGGTGACAATCTCGAACTCTGAGGAGGATCCCTGCAAGAGGAGGCAGCGAGGTCAGGGCTTCCCAGGGAATGGCAGCCCAGGACATCCACCGCAAAAAGACCACCAGGAGTACAGCAGAGAAGCTGACTGCTTCAGGTTTATTCCTGTTTCTAGAGGCTAAAGGCTGCCTCCTTTTGCTTTAACTAGATGGAGAGTCCCTCCCTCCAGCCATGCCAGCACCAGCTCCCACATTCACCAGACTCACACTTGGAGGTGATTTCCGTACTTCCACGTCCGTCTGGGCACTGCCTGGGGCTGCCCGTGTGAAGCTGGGATCAGGGCCGACAGCTGCAGAGAGGAGAGAGGATGTAGCCATGGAGAGGAGAGGCTTCTCTTCACCTGGGGTGCAGACCCCTGTGAGGTCAGGCACCAATGGATGGTTTTTGCCCCAGCTATGGAGATGGGACAGAAACCTCCTTCTAGAAGGGAGGATGGCAGTGCTTTGATACACTCCAGAGATGACAGAGCTGCAAGGGACCTTCATAAAAGTCTCCTGCACACCCTTTCCCTTCCCCCAAGCTCAAGATTCCGAGCCATTAGGTTATTCCTCCCCCACGAGCCTCACATCTCCTACCTCCAGTTTTCACCAAGTCCTCCAAGGAAGATGATGCCATCAGCATTTTGTTGTCCTTCACAAGGTCCTCTGCCTTCTGCCGCAGCTTGGATGCCTCAACCTGGGACTCCTCCAGAAGCTCTCCTGTTGTGGGCAACAGCAGGATGCTCAGCCTCCTTCCCCAAGTGTCTGCTCATCCACAAGCACCAAACACCCTATTTGTGTGGAGCAATGCCCAGAATAGTCCTTCTTCATCCAGAAACAACTTTTCTGGGACAAATCCAATGGCAAAGCTGTATAAGTGGCTCACTGACTTCAGAAATCCCCATGATGACACACAGAGGAGGCAGAAGGGCAGCACCGCGTCTCTTAGGGGTCTCTTCCACTTCCCAGAAGAAGTGAATTTAAGCCTCGGTGGTGTCCCAAGGGGCCCAGCCTGCCCACTGTGGGGTCTGCTACCAGCAATGCAACCCTTCCCCTACCCTGGGTGGCTGCTGCCACACCGTCAGAAGCTGGTCACAGGTAAGGGCATGGTGACACAACGGGAATCACGAGGCAGGTGGAAATTCGGCTGCAGAAGCGGGACTTGAAAGGGGAAGCTGGGTCACGAGACCAAAAGCAAAACTGGGGGTGGGGGGAACGCAGTCAAGGACAAGAAAGGGGGTGGCCCAACTGGCCTGGAGCATTTCCACACTGGCATGTCCCTGCTGGCAGAGAGCACCCAATACCAGGGTCTTTGAGCAGCACCTGGGAAAAGCCCCTGACCCAAAAGAGCTTGGAGGAGGTGGGGGTTTTCACTAAAAGCAGAACAGATCCTGGCACCTGTGAACTCCAAGAAGCTGACTTAGCTCCAGTACTTGCATTTTCTTTCCAGTCATTTCTCCCACTGTAAAGCCCCCTAGAAGTTCAGCAAAACCCTTTTTCCCCCTGCACCTTCACGTGAAAAAGCTCAGGCATCCTGCTCAACCCCCAGGATAGGAAGAGCTTTACTGCTGGCCCAGTGCCAAGACCCTGGGGCTCTACCAGCACCCTTCTCAAACGAGCAAGAAAACCCCAGGCTTGGTGGGCACAGGCTGGGCTGCCCCAAAAGCAAACCTCATCCCCCTGGCATGCAGTGGTTACCAATAGACTTGATCCCCTGCATCTTCTCCTTCAGCCGGGCATTCTCCTCCACCAGGCGCTCCAAGGCCGTGGATCCATTGTCCTCTGAGCCCCCACCAGGGTCGTAGATGCGGTAAGGTCCTCTCCCTTCCATGCCTGCTGTTCAGTTGCCTGTCTCCCAGCTGAGCATCCCTGCAAGGCAGTGGAGCACGGTGTCACCTTCCTCTGGCTCCAGACAGTGCCACAGTCCCCTGGTCCCAACCCTGTGGGGGTCTGGGGTGCTGTGCTGGTGGAGGCAGCGCTGCCTCACCGCTCACCAGCCAGCCAACAAGTGTCCCAGGTAAAGGCACTTCCCCCTCCAGCCCTGCTGAGGGTGAACATGTCAGGGTGACTCACGGCCATGAGAAGTGTCACACGAGGAGGCATCACCAGCAGCCCCGCTCAGGGCTGGTCTCACCCCTGCAGGGCACGGGAGTAGCAGAGGAGCTGGCAACCACTGGTTGCTGCATCCCATGAGGGATGGAGACCCAGTCCAGGAGCATCTACCCATGCCAGTGTGAACCTGGACACTGTCACTAGGATATCCTGCTCAATGTATGGTATTTTTGTGGGACATAAAGTCTTGGTGGGGCTGCTGGGGAGGGGCACTGTCTGCACCTCCAAAAACCTTAACCTGCAGCTGTGGGGAAATTTGGGCAGCATTGCAGGGATGAGCCCCAGGAGCCAGGCAGGGACCCGCTCTGCCCTCTGGCTCAGCCATTAAAACTGGCTGCCAACAGCATGGCTTCCTGAATCAGGCACAGGGAACAGCCAGGCATGTGGCAGGCTGGGAGCAAAGTCCAAGGAGACAAATCACCTACAAGCATCCTGCTATCTGCTTTTCCAATTCCTTGCCCTTGAGGGTGGCCTAAGGCCTCCCCCTTGCTGAGGTCCGGCCTGGGGACAGCTAGGCAGGATCCTGGCTCCAGGTCTCATCTTTTGGGGGATAAAGCAGCTGCTGTGAATCACAGCACAACTTATCAGAGCTATCTCCTCTGATGCCAGCTCCATAATGTGGAGTAGAGCAGCAGCTGAGAAGGTTCCAGTGCCAGCTGGAGCTGGGGTGCTGCCTGGGGGCACAACAGGAGCACCCCAAAGGCTCTTCTCCCAGCCAAGGCAGCTGGATGCTGGTGAGCAGGAGGGGCTGAGGGGGCACATTTGGAAACACTCCTTGTAGCCCTATCTTCCCTTGTCTCAACCTCAGACTAATGCTCATGCCACAAGTGATCCGGGCTGATCTCTGGATTGGATGACCTGCCTGCCAGGGAGTGTCAGGGACTTTCCAGATGACAGCTGCCACATGGCAGCATCCACAACTGGAGCAGCGATTAACGCCTGCCTCAGCAGCAGGGAATTAGGCAGGGAATTAGAATTAGGCCTGTCCTCAGCAGCAGACTGCTTCTAGGAGATGGACTGGTGGGCCTCACCATCCTCCTGCCCTGTGGGTGCTACCAAGCCCCCCCACTCCTTGTAGCCCTATCCCAAGCAGCTGGAGACGGCGATCACTGGGAGCTGTCCTGCTGCAGTGGTGTGGGGTGAGCTAAGGAGCAGCTATTCCTGGGGCCCAGAGCAGCTGACAGAGAGCTGTGGGTGCCCCATCCCTGGAATTGTTCAAGGCCAGGTTGGATGGGGCTTGGAGCAACCTGATCTAGTGGAAGGTGTCTCTGTCCATGGCAGGGGGTTGGAAGTACATGATCTTTAAGGTCCCTTCCCACTCAAACCATTCCAGGACTCTATGAAATCCCTCACAGCCTCCTGCCACAGGATGGGGAAAACTGGAGCAGACCTGCCAGTGGGCAGGACAGAACACACCATGGAGGCACACACGTGGCCCAGGGGCACCTCCATGGCAGGCAAATGCCGTGACCTGTGGCCAGCCTGGCAGAGGACTGGGATGGCACCACAGGCAGGCTGAGGTCATGAGCCCGTTTCTCACTGGTCTCCAGTCACCATATGCTGCTCCAGATCTTCCTGATCTGGGAAGAGCTGGTAGCAAACCCCTCTTGCAGTGAGCATCTTGCAGGACATCTGTGTCCTCCACTGGGACAAGCCCAGGTGTGGACTGAGGAAAGAGGGGACAAGCTGCCCTCTCATGTGGTACCATTTCCCCATGTGGCTTTGCAGCAGCCTGAAGTACCAGCCCCCATTTCTCTTACACTCCAGCCCCCAAACCTGGAGGTTTTCTGCCTTGCCCCACATTACATGTGGGAGGTCCCCCGCCCCAGCAGGAATCCCTCAAACCCAATCCAGCTGCACTGACTACCCTGCCAACTGGCAGAGCTCACTCACAGTGATCCCATATTCTTCCAGACAGACGGAGGCACCAAAAGCCTCTACTATACCCAATTCTCAAGACTTTATTAAGAATTTTTCTACCCCAGGTCTGCACCCCACCAGGGAGATTGCAGCAGAGGGGACACAGAAGCTGTTTTCAAACAGCAGCTGGGGAGAGGAACTGAACTATCTCCAGCTGACAGAAGCACAGATCAGCCACAAATTCACCAGCAAACAATACCCAACAAGAGGGAGGAGTTTCCGCAGTACCCGGGTCAGGGCGGGTTTTCCTGGAGTGGAGGCACAGCCCAGTTTCTGCAAGGAGCCACTGGGACAGAGCTGTCACCCTGGGGAGCAGATCACTGACCCCAGTCCTGGTTAGTTTGTTGTTGTTTTGTTTTTTTGACTTAAGAGTTCTGACAGGTGAGATTTACAGTGGTGGAAAATCTCATTTCAATAAAAACACTGGGGGACGAGAGAGAGGACCACAGACCAGCACCTAATGGTGATTAGAAACACAAGGAAAACATGACTACCACAAACTCTAGCAGAAACCACCAAACCACCAGAAAACACTTCCCTCTTTGCCAGTCAACAGCTCCTAAGCTAATCTGACAGTATTTCACAGCTCTGGGGGCTGAGGGCCAGGCACAGACCGTGGCTGCCTGGCTGTAGCTCGCTGGCTCCATGCCCAGCCACTGACAGAGACTGCCAGACGGTCACCCGCGGGCATTGCTGCTTCCAAGAAGAGCACCAAGACCTTCAGGTAGTAAAATTTTATGACAACTCAGCAAAAGCAGAGAATGAGAGTAGGAGTGGGCAGGGGAGGCTCCTGGGTGAAGATGAATGCAGAGTGGTATTTAAATAGCCATGCTGTGGCTGGCAAGTGAGCAGGAACTGTCACCGCTGTCACCCAGGACGACATGCACCACTGCCACGGCCTTCCCTGTACCAGCCATGCAGAAGGACGTGATTCCTGCTTTAAAATTGCCAAACAGCTGAAGATCCCAAGGCAGAGAATGAGAATCCTGTGCAGCAAGCACTGCTGGAGGTTTGCTTTGGGCAGTGAGCCCCGGGGTGGGGACCAGCCTTCCAAAGCTGAGGGCTTGGCAGCCCATCAATTCCCATCCTGTGATCCACGGTGGGGGCTCGGCCCAGCCCTTAGGAGAAAGGGGTTTTCCTTACTCCATCGTACAACAATCCCAGGAAGCCTCCTCCACACCAGGATCGTAGGAGGTGAAAGTAAATCCCTGCAGGCTGCCAACAGAATTTTCCCATGACTGGGGCTGTCGCGTCCCCGGCATCCCTCCTCAGAGGAAAAGCAAAAGCCATTCAGATAGACACTATGTAAGGATTTTGTTATTGCTGTTGTTGTTTGATCATTTTACTGGAAATCATCAAAAAGCCGCAGCCTGGTTCTGTTTTCCTCTCCAGAGCTCCAGCAGTTCCCAGAGCAAGGACCACCAGGCTGCTGAACTGGTCTCATTTGCAGGGAAGCAAAAGCAGAGCTGGATTTAGGAGGTTGCAATAATAAGGAGACTTTCTGGGCACTGCAGTCCACTGGGCTGGGAGTAATAAAAGAAGAGGGAAGAAGGTATTGCAAGGCTCAGGTCTTAAAGGGAAAAAAAGCCTGAACCTCCACTTGAAACATTTTCCTTTCCAGCCTATTTAGCCACAGAGAGAGGATGGGAAAGGCAAGAGCTCTACCCAAAACACAGCAGGTGGTACAGATGTCCTGCAGTCAGAAATCCTACTCTTGCCTCAGAAACCCACCTCCTGCAGAGCTTCACAAAACAACCTCCATCTGATGAGGCTGCTCACAGGGAAAATAAACCATTTCTCCGGGTCTGCCAGGTCTACAGACACGGCTGCAGAGCTCCTGAGCACGGGCCCAAGCTCCAGTGCAGACAGGACATGCAGCCAGACATAGTGCTGGTGCTCTCTTGGCAGCACCCTGGGGGTTTAATGCAAGATCCCGTCTTCTGCTGCAAAGACAACTGCCTCATGCTGCCTGCTCCAGTTCTCCCTGCAGAGCTCAGTAACATCATGGCTGCTCATCACAGCGCTCCAAAGCAGAGAAAGGCACAGCCACCCCTCTTCTTTGATTCTAGGCTACTCCTGTCCAACCTGGTGCGCTTCAGTCAGCAAACAGCCAACCAGCAGCACCACAAAGCTGCATCAGCAAAGCTTCCTCTGTCACCTGAAGTGTAAGAATTGCTGCTTTAAAACAACTCCTGCAATGCCACAAGAGTAGATGGTTCAGTTTCCTCCACCCATGAATGTTTTGTACCAGCTGCTGGCAAGCAATAACCCATGGCCCTGTGCTAAATAGGTCTGTTCTGTGTAGGTCAGAAGGCCAAAAGGGCATCGTGGGATTTCTTGCAGAGCCAGGAATGATGCCAAGGGCTGCAAAAAGCCTCTCCTGTTTTTTTCTTCCTCACTTCACCTCACCACAGACAGCTCTCAAGGACATGCGTGGTTGGAGCCCTCCTGCCTCCAGAACCCACCTTAGTGCCCAAAGTCTGGGCCCTGGAACACTTTGTCTGGCAGTGCCCTCTATGAAATGTGCACTCCAAAAGAGCTTGTGGCAGCAGAACGGCTCCCACTTCCCCAGGGAATGGGAATAACCCACCCAAGCAATGGGAATAACCCATCCAAGTGATGGGAAAATCCAGCTCAAGGGGAAAGGCTGTATCTGACTCCCTGATACGAGGAGCAATGTGCCAGGGATACTGAGGAACAGGACAGCTGGCTCCCAGAGAGGCTGCAGGTCCCCAGAATGCCACCTGGAGCTATTCTCATCCCAAAGCAGTAGTGACAGGTGGCATCCTTTTTTTTTTCTTTTTTTCTTTCTTTCTGCCCTCCATGGAGGTCTTAGCATGGAAGTGAGGGAGAAGAGAGGGGGACACAAGCTGTGCACCCTCTCTCAAAAGAGGAGGATGCTGCCATTCCTGCTCCAGCTATTCCAGCCTCTGGATTAGCATCCTCTGGGGACACACACCGCCAGACCAGGAGGTAAAAGTCGAAGAGGAAGGAAAACAGCGTGGGCAGGAGCATCCTTGGGGGGCCATGGGTGCGTGGCCATGGGGGACCCACGCAGCGGCGCTGCCCGGCGGGGAGCGCAATCCCGGGATAACCGGGAGGCAGATGCGTGGGCCCGGGGAAATGCCGCGGTTGTGCAAGGCGGGGCGAGGGAGGAGCGGGGCCGCCCCCGGGGGTACGCCACCCCCCGGGGGGCTGCGGGACCCCCACCCCGCAACCCCCCAGCCTCCTCCTCTCCCCGGGCTTCGCCACCACCAACACGGGCTGGGGACCCACACAACCTGCCCGACCCCCGCGAGAGCGGCGGGGTTGCGGGGGGAAGGCGCCGGCAGCCCCCGCCCTGCCCGGGAAAGGGGGCGCGAAAGGCACGGCACGACTATCGCGACCGGCCGCGACATCCGGGGGACGGCACGGCCCCTGCTCCCTCCGGGGTCTCACCCCGACCGCCCGAACAGCCCGAGAGCTCGCGAAGCGGCCAGATACGGGCGACACGGAGCCCCTGAGCCCACCAGCCGGCCCGGCCCGGGACCCTTCGCTGGGGCGACGCGACCCCGGTGCCCGGTAAGACCCCGGTGCCGCGGGCAGCGCTCCTGTCCCCGGGGGCGGGAGGGCCCCGCGCCGCTCCGAGCTCACCTGCTGCACGCCCCGCGGCGGGGCCGCTGCCGGGATCGGGATCGCGGTCTGGGTGGGAATCGGGGTCGGGATCAGGGTCTGGCTCCCCCCGCTCCGCCACCAGCACCGGAGGCGGCGGTCCCGCCCCCGGGAAATTCCCAGCCTGACGGACAGGCGCCGCAGCCAATCGGCGCGCGGGGTAGGCTATAAAGGGGGAGGGCGGGGAGGTGAGGGAACGTGCCCGTCATGGCGGAGCGGTTGTCACAGTGTGTGTGTGCCCTAAGGGTCCCTGGGGCTGCGGGGGGCCCCGCCCGGCTTAGTGGAGCTCTGAGGGGCGGCAGGAGCCTTCCTGCGCCTTCCACCTTAGCGGGGAGTTCCGTTGGTCGCGGAGCGGCTCTCCCGAGCCCCCTCAGCAGCTCTCCCGGTGTGTGGAGACACAAAATGGCGGGGCCGAGGGGACAGCCCGCAGGGGGGGTCCCTGTTTGCTCCCGCTGTGGAGGGGGATGGCTGAGGGGAGGCAGCGTCAACTCTCCCTTCTGCCTCGGGAGGGCGGAGGGCGCTGCTGCGAGCCAGCTGAGGCTGATCAGAGCCTTCGTCTGAGAATTCCCCACCGAGCCTCCCACTTAGACAAGGAAATTACACCCTCCAACCGGAGCGTGTATTCCGGGATCCTTCTCTGTGCTGCTGTTGCGATTATCGTGCCGTCATGGACCACCAGAATCAGCCAGAGGAGCAAGAACCACAGGGGACACCACCTGGTTTCACTCCACTCTTTGGGACTTGCTCAACAACTAGCTGGTTTTCTTTCTTGTCTTGGTTTTGCCACACGGGAGGTGGTGGGGTTTTAAAAATGTATCTCTAAATAAAAACAACAAACCAGGAGCAAAGAAATCCCGCTGTAAGGCAGCCATGCTGCTTGATCTGCCTGCAGTCTGTGCACGTCCTCTTTAGGTGACCTGGTGTTGGGTTCACTGAGGTCCTTCAGTGGAGACTGAGCTGTTTACCGCTGTCCCAGTTCTGGCTTCTTACCCAGCTCTGTTCACGCGGCTCCACGGCTGCTTGGCGCTTTGATGTTGCATGTTTTAAAAATTAAAAACCAATAAATCCCTTTTCCTGACTGCCTTTTATAGGACGTCACCCTGGCAGCCTGGCTGGGTCACAGGAGCTGAGCGGTGCTGGGATCCCAGTGTGCTCTGAGGTCTCAGCTGGGGATAAGACTTCAGGACCCCATGCACAGACAAGATTCCCTTTTGTTCCCTGGAAGTCTTGTTTTACGCCAGAGGCCCAGTGCTAATCTGTAAACCCTCAGAAAACCTGCCTTCAAAGCTAAACGTAGTTGCATAGAACCAGAAGGCACCTTGCTTATGCTTTAATGCCTCAGCCTGCACAAAACAACCAAATCCCTGTTTCTGTGAGGAGTGAAGGGGGTGGCATGGTTCAGCTCTGCAGCACCCCAAAAGCTGCCTGCTTTCCCCTCACTCCATTTCCCCATGAAATTATCATCGTGTTACTCACCTGGTCAGGTCGTGGAAGGGCTTGGGGGGAGGGTGAGAGCCCTTGGGACCAGGAGCTCTGCAGCTGCAATCCCGAAATGCACGAAGGCCGGCCCAGCTGAGCGTACTTTTAGGCATGGAGAAGGGGAATTCCCCATGATGGAGGTCCCAGACAGCCTGTGCGTGGTTTTGATAGGGAGCCAGGCACCACTTAAAGGGCTCTCCTGTGCTGTTCCTCCCAGGGGCCACAAGTTGTGTCAGGTATTAGTCAGCAAAAGTGGGGGGGGGGCTGTTGTGGAGGCTGTGATTCACTTTTGGGCAACTGAAGAGCCTTGTTACATCATTCCTCTTGCTTGGTTTCTGAGCAACTTCACTGGGTTTGCAAACATGTCGTGTTTCTCCTCAGGGAGACTGCTACGTCTTGCAAGAGGCATTGTCCTTGTCCTGTGTGTATTTCCATCCCATTCTCATCCATCTTTGGAGTCAGAACAGGATGCATCTTCCTGCAGGAGCAGGAAAGAGCCTGGTGGAGCCAGACAGGTGATGGTGTGCCTGGGTTGCAGGTAATCCCTGGAAACCATCCACCAGGAGAACTGGTGGTCAGAACCAAGGCTGGAGCCAGATGGTGCTGGAATAAACACCAAGGATTTAAATGGTTTTATTTTATAGAGGCTGATTCCAGCTTCTTGCCAGCAGATACAGTTGTACCTGGAAGGGTGTTTGGTCTGCCCTTGTCAGGCCTGCAAGGCCTGAGGAGTGCCCAGCTTTAGTCTGTTTGGTTTGGGTGGCAGGAGTGGGCGTGCTGGGCAGGAAGGTGGGGAGGTGTAGGATTGGGATCTGCCTGCAACTTGAGAACCTGTGGAAGTAGTCACTTCATGGTGTCCTCTCACCTAGTGCCTCTCCACCTCTCTAATCAGCTGCTCCGTGTGTTTTTACCTGAGGTTGCCAGCTTGGGCTGCCCCAAACACCAGGATGAATCTCACTGTGAAAATGAAAGGCTCTCAGTCCTGTTGATCCTTCCTCATTCCTTTGGTCCTGCCATGCTTCCAGGGGAGAAAACTCCCCTGATGGCAACTGTGGTTCATGAGCACACCTGTGTGGCTCTGATGACATGTTCATAGCTGACACTTTGACATAGTCGGGATTTTTTAGGCACAGAGAGTTGGGTTCAGCACCTTCAGTGGCAGCTCGCTTACGTGAGGGTGCCTTGATCACTGCTTCGCTGTGGGAAACAGGGTGAGAGGGAGCACAGGCTGAGGATGGGGCTGGTGGAACTCCTCTGTCTTCAGCTCCTGCTTGTTTCAGATCAGGTGTAGCTTCCTTCAAGTTAATCCTATTCCAGAGTGAGCAGAGTGGGCCCAGTGGTGTGAATCCAAAGTGGAATTGACCCAACAGCCCCTGTTGCCCAGTAAATCCTTGGTGCTGCTGGGCAAACAGAGCACACTTGAACACTAATGGGGCGATGGGGCCAGCCAGGACCTGGTGGCCGTGCCAGGAGCTGGCCCTGGAGCAAGGCAGGAGCAGAGCAGGCAGCGGGTGCAGCTGGTTTGGCTCAGCACCCTGGGGCCAATCCTGGGCTCGGCTCCATAGGGAGCTGCTGATGGGTCCCTCTTGGCAGCAGCAGCTGAGACCTCCTGCCTGTGCCACTCTGGTTGGACGTGTCCCGGTGCTGTGGCAGCAAAAGGAAGCAGAAGGCCCACAGTGGCGCTGTGAGAGTGGGGAGGAAGCTCTGGCTACAGGAGGGGATTTCCAGAACATTGTGATCTGCTGCCTATGCAAATCAGGAACTCGAATTAACCTGGCAGGTTGGGAGGGCTCTGGGATGGAGGGCAAGGGAGAGGCAGGGGAGGGAGCCTGGGAGCTTGCTGCTCGGAGAGGGCAGGAGGGAGCATGGATTGGGGTGGGAGAGAAGGGACGCACTGGGGAGCAATCTCGCTCCTGCAGTATCCTGCCTTCACAGGGGCTTGGATCACAGCCTGGTTTTTCTGGGCTGCTGGGCTGCTTTTGCTTTGCTGGGTTTACCCTCTCACTGAAAGAGACCTCCCTTCGCCCTCTGCCTCTGGTGTGTGAGGCAGAACTCAGTGTCACCCACATAGCAGGAGATCACCCCTCCTGCCATCCTTCCTCTCCCTCTTCCACAGTCACCAGGGGATGGGTTATGGTGAGACCTGGTGCAGTCCCACAGTGGATATACCAAGAATTGTGAGAACCAGGCCTGGAAGCACTCAGAGGATTTCCTTGCATGCCTTAAGCTTTGAATCATTTGGAGTCCCAATGTACAAAATCAACAACAGGCACAGAGGGGATTTTCCCCTCTTCCTCTCTCCCCAGGCTGTGTCTCATCCAATTGCAATGCCTGAGAAAAGGGCTCAGCAGCAGTCATCATGTCCTGTATAGCTTCTCCAGGGATGATGGTGTGAGGAGAGCAGCTCTGTAGAGCTCAGCCATTTCCCCAGCCTTACCTCACTGGGGGGATCAGGCTGAACAGCGAGGGACATGTGGAAATGAGGGGCAAGGCTGCTTCTTCCTCCTTTGACTTGGGAAGATGAAGAGCTGAAGAAGAAACCTCTGCTGGCTCCCAAGACTGAAGGAGCTGTGTTTCTCTTCTCTGGGGGAAGGGGAGGGTGGCAGGTGGGATGGAAGTGGCTTACACTGTGCCAGGGACCAAGACCAATATCCCATCTTGTCTCCATGATAGACATGGCTCCTCCCAGGGGCTGGTAGCGAAGACGATCTACAGTGGCCTCTGGAGCTGACTCAGAGAAGAGGTCCGGCCCTCTGCACACCAAACATGGGCTCGTGGGGATTTTTGGGTGTTGCAACCTGTGAAATCTGGCCTTTGCTCTGCCTGGAAGCGAGCCCTTGCCCCTGACATTGCTGGTCAATGCACAAAGCGTAAATCCCAGACTTTTCCCGGGAGCAGCCTTGAAGGCTGAAGTGTGGATGCCCAGCATAGACCCGCCTCCAGCCCTTACCTTGCTCACAGCCTTGATAATTCTTCCCCTTTCTTGTGCCCATCATTTTGTCCTCTTCTTTGCTTTCCTAGCCTTCCTTGAACTGTTTGACTCCTTGTTGATCACAGAGGTTAGAGATGAGATTTGTCACCAATTACCCTCAGATTGGGCGGCTTGGAGCCAGCAGATGAAGCAGAGGTGTTCTTGGAGAATGGTGCTATGAAGTATATTTTTCCTGGAAACTGGCATGCTTTGTCTGGAGGCTCTATGACCTGCCCATGTATGGAGGACTTCATGGGCAAAACAGTCCTCACTGAGGGAATTTTTACATAATTTATTGTCAATTAATACTAAGTGCTAGTGAGTGATTTGGACTTTAAACAAAACAACTGCTCCTTCTTCCCTAGTCTTGGCTTGGGCCAAACATATTTTTTCTTCTTCCTAGGTTCAGTGGTCCTTGTTTCACTGCAGGTTACACTCATTCCATGGTGGAAGTGCCCCAGGCAGAGAGTGAGTCCCAGAGGCCATGCCAGTCATCCCAAGATCCCATCACCCTCCTGGCATTGCCTTGGGGTGGGCAGCTCTGCTGAGCTCAGGCCAGTTTGCAGTTCTCCCTTGTAGGGCAGCCCCAGGTGTGCTGCCAACCCCAGCATGGGGCAGGTGCTGAAATCGCTCCTGCTCAGATTGGGTACTGACTGTGCTTGAGTGTTTGCAGCAATTAAAATGCCACTGGCTGTTTTCTGCTCCAGTTGTAGCAACTGCTGTGGACATGGATTACTCCAGCACTGAGGCAAGATAGAGGCTTTTTGGCAGCAGGACTTTTCTAGGAGAGGGAGTTGCTCCAAGGAGTTCCCTGTCCCCAAACAGTGTGTGACTCTGCTATCTTGTCTGCATCATAGGAGCAGCCAGCAGTGGGTGCCAGGGAAATTCCTGGCCTTTGAACTGGAGTGCTGTGGTCGGCCAGGCTTTCTGGTGTAGGCATCGCGCTGAGCTGGGCTGGGGACTGGCCCTGAAGGGCTGCCTGATCTCACCTATGGTCCTGTGCCACTCCAAGACAACCAGGCTGTGGGTGATGTGATCCCTGGTTGTACATTTGACAGACAGAAAATTCACCAGAGTGTTTACAACTGTGCCCAGGAAACACACCCGTCTGTACATACCCCAGGAGCATCTGTTTTGGCAACAGTAGGGAGGCAGATGATGGCTCATGTGTTGTGGTCCTGTGTTAACAATGAGCAGGTTTTTCCCCTGCTCTGGAGAAACAGGGCTCCCCTGCCCCAAATCTGGCTCTGCCAGGGGAGACAGGCTGTCTCCCAAGCCTCAAAACTTCCTCAGGCATTGCAGCTGGGTCTGTGAGCCCCGTTCCCAGATGCAGGGAGGTGGCCAGCTCTGCTCCCTGCAGTCTCTGTGCCATCCCTGATCTGCAGAAGCCTTGTGCCTCTGCTGTGAAGCTTGGAGCTGCAGTGCAGAGCTGCAGGAAGAGATGAGCAGATGAACATCAGGGTTACATCCTCCCTTCAAAACATCTTCTGCAGCTGCTCAGAGTCTTTGCAGCAGGTTCCTGGCCGAGCAGGTGATCTGTAGGCTGCTGCAGACATGGGGTGTGTTCAGTCCCCCAGATGTTGCCTAGACAGGGATGCCCATTCCTGCTTACACGCAAGACAGAGGAGCCCAGATCTCTATGGGAAGGGTGAAAAAGCTTCAACCAGGCTGTTTTCCACCAAGAATGGTTTTTCTGTTACAAGGGGACATTTTACAGGAAGGCATCATGGGAATTTTCAGTGGGCTAATACCCAGCTGAGTTGTTTCAGCTTCCCTGGTTTGTTTCTACATGTTGTTGCTTCTCAACCTTGGCTGGTTTTGAAGTGTTGTAATAATATTGTGTTATTATTCCTAACACTGCTTTGATATTTTGAAGGTGAAGCTTTCCTCACCCAGCTGTTCTGAGGAAGACTTGGGTATTCACGACTTTTTGTTCTGGCTTGGAAACAATTGAAAGTGCTGGAATTTCCCGCTTTTGGAAATTCCAGTTCTTTTCTCCTGACTGCTGGGGGAAGTGCAAACAAACTGTTTGGGGGTGTAGCCTTTATGGCATGTGCCTTTCGACTGCTTCTTCAGCAGCTTGAAAGCACAGGAAACCGCGTGCAAGGACGGATGGATGCCATCAAGTCTGATTTGTATCTCTGGTTTATGAAAGCATCATCCACACAACGGCACAAACCCTGCCGGGGATTTTTGGAGGCATGAAGTGAAGCTCTTGGTGAAATCCCTGCGCTGCTGCCAGCCCCGTATGCATTTTCAGCCCCTTTGTCAGCAGCAGTGTTGCTCAGAGGGGCTTTGGGGTGTCATCAGAGCCCTCCTTGGAGCTGGGGCAGGGCTCTTGCCCAAGTTTGCCTAGAGGAGCAAGGAAACACTAAGGCTCCTCAGTCCCACCCAAACCTGCCTCAATAAATCAACTACTCTTGCCCCAGGGTCAGCAACAGTAAGGTTTTATTAATCAGATTTGAAATTGTCTTTTCAATCTGGGTATATTCCTAGGTTAGTGGCAGGTTTGGGTATGAATTGTTTTGCTTCAAGACAATCTCCCTACCCAGACCCCTCTGCTCCCCTCCCCGAGACTCCCCCGCTTGCAATGTGGTGCTGCTGTCCAGCGCAAAGTGAGTCGTCCTGTGCAGGGAACCGAGCGTCCCCTGAAGCCCCCGAAGCTGTGGTGACATCAAGGCGGTGTGTGGGTGCTGGCTCAGACACGAAGAAGGGGCCCCCACTGCCACTTAGTCCTCCCCCCCACACAGGGCCAGCAGAGCCTTGCGGTAGTCGCCAGAGGTGTCCTTCTGCAAGAGGGAGACCCATGTCAGAGAAACGGCCCTGGAGAAGCCCAGTTCGAGGTGCTGGGCGCAGGGAAGGCACAGCTCTATGTCCAGGCCGCCCTGCAGGTATCTGTGCAGCAGTGGAAGATGTCAGCACATCCTCTCTACAGCCAGACCGGCCACCACTGAGGCTGGTGAGGGCAGGTTAACCCCTCCCCAAGTGATGCTCAGCCCTTGTGCTGCTCATGGCAGCATTCACATCTTGGGTCCCTTCAGGGCTCAGGGCCAGGGCTCAGCCAGACAAGGGGATGAGCTGGGGAGGGATGTCCCTGTCCCCTCACCTCAATCATGTGGTGCAGCGATTTGTCGAACAGGTCTATGAACTCGCCCCGGATGTTGAGCAGGTCAATCTCGCTCCGGGAAATCATGATCCGGGTCAAGGTCCTCTCATCTGTGCCAGCACCCTGCAAGGAGGAGCTTGAACAAATAACCCTGCAGGGACTGGGGCTCACAGATCCACCTGGCATCTCCAGCACAGTCCAAGCTGTGGATCAGGTCCACAGGAGGGTGACAAAAAATGATCAGAGAGCTGGAACACCACTCCTATGAGGAAAGGCTGAGGCAGCTGGGGTCGTTCAGCCTAAATAAGAGAAGGCTTTGGAGAGACCTTATTGCAGTCTTTACTTAAAGGGGGCTTTAAAAAGATAGGGACAGACTTTTTATCAGGATCTGTAGTGATAGAACAAGGCATGATGGTTTTAAACTAAGAGGGAAGATTTCAGACTAGATATAATGAAGAAATTTTTTGTGCTGAAGGTGGTGAAACTGGCACAAGTTGTCCAGAAAGGCCCATCCCTGGAAACATTCCAAGCCACTCTGGATGGAGCCCTGAGCAGTCTGACCTACTTAAAGGTGTCCCTACTTATTTCAGGGGTTTGTACTAAATGGCTTTTAAAAATCCCTTCCTACCCAAACTGTTCTGTGATCTCTCCTTGGACAAATGCTGGACTTGCTTCTGGCAAGACACCAGCCTGACACATCTTCTGCTGTCCCCGGGTATTGATTGAGCTCAGCCCTGCCCTACCCCCACAGGGACATCCCTGTTATGGGATCACTGAGTCCCAAAGGATGTCTGCCCAGCACAGCCCCCCCAGCCCAGCCCCAGGAGAGCCTGTCCGCACCTTCATGGACTTGTAGAGCTTGTCAGCGAAGAAGGCCGGCTTGTTCTTCACACTCCGGACTGCAACACACAGAGGGCAGGGAAAGTGGGCTCCTGGCTCGTGGCACCCAGGAGACATGTCACAGCAAGGAGCTGTGCCACCCACTGGGTCAACTACGAGCCCTCCTTGGTACAATGGTGCAAGCTTGGCCCCGTAGTAGGATTCCCTATAAATGCCCCAACCCCACACCACACTGGGAGTCTCCATGGCCCAAAGGCAGCAGGAATCTGCCACCACGTTGCCTGGGCAGAGGCAGGGAAAGGGGCTGCCTGTCCTGGAGGGAGCCCTGTCTTGAGGAACACCCGCTGGGCACTGACCAATGGCCACGAAGGCGTCCCTCACGTCTCCTGACATCCGCTTCTTGATGGCGTGCTCCACATCGTGGTTGGTCATTTTGATGAACTCCTGGAACACTGGGGAGGGGGAGAGGAAAGGGTCACTGCCAAGCCACTCCATCCCAGCCCTGGGCACCCAGGAGACTCAGGCCTCACCCATGGATTAGGTGGGACCAGAGCAGGCTTGGGTGACTTCAGCTAGCCACCTCAAATGCCACACCATCTCTTCCCCACCAGTCTTATCCCCACCACTGCTGGGGAGACAGGGCTCAGCCTTGGGGAGACACCCATCCCATCCAGCCCAAATCCAAGCTGAGGGTCCAGCTGCAGTGGAGAAATGTGGTCCTACCTCTGCGGAGGTGGGGGTAGCTGCGGGTGCAGAGGATGCTGAGGAATCGGGTCTCCAGTGAGTCACTGGAGTCGTTGCTGGAGACATCAGCGAGTTTCTGGAAGAGCAACCAAGAGTGAAGAGGGAGGCAAGGGGATGGGTATGGCAGACAGGGACACAGATGTCAAACAGCTCTTCCTGGGACAGTCAGTCCTGACTGAACACCTTCTTGCAAAGAGGGTGGGCTCTTATCAACAGGGAAACAGCTTCTTTTTTTTTTTCCCCCCAAAAAAGGCATTTTCTCTGCATGGATGTGAAGCTGCACATTCACATGTTACCTCTAAGTAGAGATGTTTTCCATTTTTTATGGCAAAAAGCTTTGTAATGCTCATGGTTTAAGACTTTGGGGTGGATGTTTTGGGGGTGACCAGTATTGAAGAGGCAATGCAAAGCTGCCAGACACAGCAGCCACCCTCCACCCGGGCCACAGCAGTGCTGCCCAGGGATGAAACAGCTGCCACCCTGCTGTGGGGCTCAGCAGGGGCCTGTACTCATTGCACCCATTAGGCTGTTGCAGGAGAAAGTCACCCCTTCCCCATTTCCCACTTTTGGTGAGCCAGGGAAGCCAGCCCTGAGTCCCACGCTGCGAGGAACACAGGTCCTGCATGCAGACAATGGGCAGGATCAGTCCCCATGGGCAGGAAGGTGCCCTCCTGCAGGTCCCATCCATCCCCTTGCCTCCCACCCTGATGCAAGGACATCAGAGTCCCAAGCAAGTGAGCACAGGCCACATGGTCAGAAGAGCCCAGTTTGTGGGGCTGCAATTCCCAGCCCCAGCCCTGCATCCAAGGACCACAGAATCCCCTCAAACATGCAGAAGGGTGAGGAGCGAAAGGCCAGGCACTCACCAGGGTCTCAGCAACAACCTGGTGGAGAGAGAGAGAGACAGGAAGACAACAGGGTCAAAAGGTGCTGCTCAACCTTTATCCTTCCCTAGCAAAGCATGGGAAGTGTAGCAAAATCCCTTAAGATTACCTGTCCCCAGCTCCCCTGCTTCCCCATGAGCAGGACCTGTGTCCTCCTCCAGTTTGGCCTCTGCACCAGTACCCTGGGAGAGTGATCTTTGGCCAAACGAAGTGAGCCCCCCATGCCCCCCATCTCTGGGGCTTGGGTGCCTGTTGCTCCTCAGGGAGCATCCTGGCTCCCATCAGCCTGCCCACCTCTGCCAGGCACAGGCAGAGGGATAAGGGGAAAGGCAGCTTTGCCGACAAAATGCAGCGTGGTGCCAGGTCAGGTGCCACCTGGCTGGCTCATCCCTTGTCATCCCTGGCTCTCTCTTTCTGTGCAGCAGGGCGAGGTGAGCAGCAGCACATGCAGCAGGAGCACAGGCAGTGCATGGGCAGGAGTGCAGGCAGTACATGGACAGGGGTGCAGGCAGTGCATGGACAGGGGTACAGGCAGCACGTGTGGCCAAGATGCAGGCAGTGCAGCATCCACTCCCTCTGCTGGCAGCAGCCCTGCTGGGAATGCTGTGGTGCTCTCCCATGCTTTGGAGCATCGAGGACAGAACAGGCACAGGACAGACAAGCGAGAGCTCACGTTTGACCCTGCTCAGAGCTGCCCAGCCCCTTTCAGAAAAGACTTGGCCCAGAGGAGCAGGAGGTCAGTGCACACAGCCTGTGGGTCACAAGTCTTCTGGGACCACGATCTGAGCCAGGGAATGGGTCCCCAACACCCCCCTGTTCAGCCTTCCCCCTCCAATCCTGTTTTCACCGCAGCTCAGTAGAGATGAGGGAATGGTTTGGGGGCTGGGGCTGGAATCCCGGTGTGTCTCAGGCTTCAGGGCTGCCCCATGCATAACACAGAGGCAGGTGGCTCCTGCAGACCAGCCCAAAGCTGCATTTCAAGCTCAAGTACCAGATTTCAGCATCAGTGTGTGTTACTGAAGCCCAAAATGGCAGCTATGCATAAGAAAGGGTGCAGTCCCCAGGTTGGGAGCACCCTGGGGCTGCTCTCCTGGTTTACAGCTTCCCTGTGCATGGAGCAGCAGAGTGCAGGGCATCAGGAATCAGGCCTGGAAGCTTTACCTCCAGAAGTATCACTTCACCTGGCATCTCCCACTGCAGTTTACAGAGACCCTGCCCAGCAGCGCTTGCTTCCCTGAGGATGTGATTTCCAGACCAGGGGATGCAACATCCTCTTTTTTTTTTAGTGCAGAACCCATCAGAGCACTGCCAATACAAGTCTTACCTTGGCATCTTCATGGGCCTGTGTGAGGTTCTCTGGTCCTTCGTCGCGGTTGCCCTATGGTTGGATACAAATCATGGAGCTGGGGAGAGGGCACCTCTCAGGAGAGCCCCAAGTGAGGGGGTGGCAGACAGGGTCCAGCAGCACTGCCCAGCCAGGCAGTGATGCTCTGCCTTCTCCATGGCCACCGTCCTTGCAGACCCCCAGCACTGCCTGCAGGCAGGAGGGGGACAATCCCCAGGGAGAGCCGCCCTTACCAGAGCCAGTGAGACAAGAATCCTCTTGAAATGCCCCGATGTGTCAGAGCTCAGGTCATCTTCCAGGCTCTTGTGGTAGGCTGTGGAGAAGGGATGGCTGAGCCCTGCACCCTGCCTGCAGCTCAGCTTCCCACCCAGCAGTGCCTTTTGTGCCCATGGGATGGCAGTGGCCATCCTCCAGCCCTTGCATGGCCGAAGCAGATTCCTCCATCTGCTGTTTTCAGGCCCAGGGAAGAGGGGATCAGCCCAGCAGCTCTAATGCCCTGAGCATGAGCAGAGTCTCTTGCACCAGGTTCTCTGGAGGAAATGGAATCATTGCAGAAGAGCTCTCAGGAAAGGAGACATTGATGGCAGAGCTGGGGTGTGTCACTGTGAGATTGAGAGAGGCCAGGAGCAGTGCTCTGCTGGAGGGACTCTTAGACTGTCACAGCACCGACCCATGGACCCAGTCCAGAGACAAAACTGCTGCCAAGGAAGGGCCTTGCACAACATTATACATGGGCCTGGGTGCTCCCCACATCCCTCCTGTGCCGTACCTTCCTGATACGCCTCGTTGATAGCCCGGATCTCCTGGTTGTTCCGCGTGGCCATGATTTCGATGAGGACGCTCTCGTCTGTGCCAGCCCCCTGGAAAACAGTGGCATGGCAGACAGCTGCGGGTACCAGGACTGGATGGGGACACGGTGGCACTGCCCCATGGTGCCAGGCAAGGAGGGGCTGCTCTAACCCCAGGGCAACCACATTCCGAAAGTTCATGTCCAGCAAATGTCCCCAAGGGCTGGTAGGAACCAACATGAAAGTGTCCAAGTACGCTGATAGTGGGGTCCCAGCTGGTGTGACTGGTGGATATTAGTGCATGTAATTGGTTTGCCCCTACCCTGGCTCTCTTGTGGCTACAAGCTGGCTGAGCATGCTGCGCTGCAAAGAGGCCAAACTGGGCTCCCAGCAGGTCTTGAATGCAAACCAGGTCTTTGTCCTGGTGCTTTCTGCTCTTTCCTTCTGTATAGGAAACGAGAGCCTGGAGTGTGTGAAGCTGAGGGGCACTCACAGCCCTGGGCCACAGCCTGTGTGTGCAGCCACAACGAAATCTCCTCATCTTCCCGTGCTGGCACTGACACCAGCAGTGTGGCACTTACCTCCACAGCCTTCCTCAGCTGCTTGGCATCGTACTGCGCTGGTGTCAGCATGAGCCCGAGGATCAGCTTGGCCAAGCTGCCTGACAGCTCGGATTTCAGGTCTGCCATCAGGTCCTGCAAAAGTGTTTGAGGGTTCAGTCCCCAGCTGCTTCTGCAGGGATGGACTGGTCGAGGCAACACAGGTGCGAAAACAGGGGAGGAGAGTGGGGGGGGTGGGAGACCCTTGGGGTGGTTTCAGGTCACATTTTGGGGGTGGCTGTGGAGAGATCCTGGCTCTGGAGTCCTCTGTGTAGGATCAAAGATGGGGCAAGTGAAGGGGAAAGGACAGCCTCCCTTGGGCTGGTGGGGCACCCAGAGTGGGAGGCTGCTGTGACAACTCTGTTTTCCTTGGGGGGGTCATGCCAGGACACATTGGGGTGCCTCAGCTGCCCACTGCTCCCTGAACAGGAATCCTTTTAGTGAGGGGCCGATATCTGTGTGGGAGGGGGCGGGATACAGGCAAAAGGAAGGAGCAGTGTGGGATGGGGCTGCAGTACCCTGCCATAGTGAGCCTTGTAAGCCTTTAGGATCTGCTGCCTCTGGGCGTTGCTCCTCTTGGTCACCACCTCGATGATGGCCCCTTCATCCGTGCCTGCAATGACAGCAGTGATGCTAGGGAGTGCCGAGGGGGCCTGCAGAGCCACACTGTGTCACCCTGTCACCCCAATCATGCCCCAGACACCACCCCCCCAAACTGGGCAGGTGGGGAATAGAGAGCTCCCATAGTTCCAAAACCATCTCTCTAGTCCCCCTGAGGCTTCCATGCAGCCCTGCACAGGCTAGCATGGATTTTCTGCCCTAGGAGCTGTTGAGAAGTAACAGCTGAACTCATGGCCCCCACTTACCCAGGCCCTTCATCGCCTTCCTCAGCACCTGCGCATCCCCATCGTCATTGAAGTCTCCTGCGGGCTGCACGGTTCCTCGCAGCTGTGGATGCACAGAGGGGTTCAGGTTCATCCCTGAGATGGGAGGGAGGAAGGGAGGGACAGAGGGATGGAGAGAGGGAGGGAGATGGAGAGAGGGAGGGAAGGTGCCACCCGGCAAGCTGAGGCCAAAGCAAGTCATGTGTTAGTGCAAGCACCTGGGGCTCAGTGAGGATGTCCCCACCCCTGTCACCCCTTCCATTAAGGGGCAAACCATAGCCAGGCCAGCAAAGAGCAGGAAGAAGACAGCAACAGACAGTCCCTGCAGTCTCGGTGTCCTGCTCTGTGTCACACCTGCCTCCCCTAGTGCTGGGACACCTCAGCCTGGGCTGGTCACATCACTGGGAGCCAGAAGACTCTGGCTGAAAGGGTGCCCACTCCTGCTCTGTGATTCTACCCTCCTGTGTCCTTATAGCTCTGAACACATCTGCATTCTCCTCGCATATAGGCCTCAGGGTGTCTTTTCTGCACATCCCAAAGCACCCTTTTGTGGGTGCCTCCAGCCACATGCAGGGTGCCGGGTCCTCATGGCACAGCTGTGCCCCAGCCAGCCCTGGGCTGCCCCAGGGAGCAGGAGGTTTCTGGTGGGCACTGGAGCCAGGGCTGCACGTGATGCATTTCACAGACATGCAGGACCCACAGCCCCGAGAGAGGAAGGCCTCAGAGAGAGGAGGGGGTTAGTGGAGCCCATGGGGGGCGGCCAGCCCTGCCAGGGTTACATCCTGCCAACCTCATACCCCAAAACCAGAGAACGGCATCGAGAGAGGAGCAAGAATCAGAGCAGAGCTGAGGGGCTGGCCGTGCCCCGTGGCAGAGAGGAGCAGCCAGGGGTCCCAAGCTGGCAGGCAGCAGAGAGAGAGTACAGGGGGGCTGGGGGGTTCTGACCTCTACTTTGGCCACCGCACTAAGCTCCCACATCCGATAGGCCACCTGCGCCGCCTCGGGGAAGAACTCACCTGCAGCACTGCAATGGGAGGGCAAGGACAGGGGACAGTGAACCATGGGGGCCCCACACCCACCAGCAGCCCCACCTCATTCTGTTATGCCCCTCTACAAGGGGCGTTTTGTATTTGCTGGGTGCCGGGCACGGGGCAGGAGCCACGTGCTTGCTGTGGGGCTGGGTGGGTGGGAATGGGGGGTGAATC